>WWET01000085.1:515912-526693 GCA_011038615.1 Limnodynastes dumerilii | reverse complement strand
AAAGAAGAAAGAAAAAAAATATTGGGGCAAAAGAAAAAACTACACCTAAATAATAACTAAATTAGAAATAAAATATTAATAGATATCAAATCAGATAATATGGATGATGAAAGGTAGAAAGGATATCAGTGGGGGGGATACATTCTATTCCCACTAAAGTGAAGGCGAAAGGTTGATCTTTGTGAACTTCTAGCCAATGATTGGCCATCCTATGTTGTCGGTTTTTATGTAGAATATGTCTTCTATGCTCCATGAAACGGGTCTTCAGCATGCGGGTAGTGCGGCCCACATACTGAAGAGCACATCTGCAGGTCATAAGGTAGACCACATACTGACTTGAGCAATTAATGAAGGACCTAATGGGGAAGACTTTTTTGTAGCTGGCGGACTGGAACTGAGTAGACTTAAAAGGGACCGAATTGCAAGTGAAAAGAACCTATTGTTTTTCTCTTAGAAAGTTAGAAGAAGCTAGAACCCTCCTCCCGAGGACCCATAGTATGGGTCAGTTTAGGCTTGACATCCAGAAAGCTGGGGGCCAGAAAGCTCCCCAGATTTCTAGCACGTCTGAATACCACCATGGGGTTCGGGGGGAGGGTGCCCTTGAGCAATGGATCAAGTTTCAAAATCCAATAGTTATTTTTCAGGACTTTGACAATCCCATTAGCTGCAAAGTTGTATCCCTTCACAAAGGTCAGATTCCCTTTATAAGCAGCCTGATTAGTAGAAGTATGTTGAGAGGCTGTCTTAGATTTATAGCTAAGGAGGGTCTCCCTTTCCATAGTGGAGACTTGTTCCATAGCCTCCTCCAACAGAGGTTCAGGGTAATCTTTGGCCCTAAAAGATTCTAATAGTGTCTGGGCTTGAGGGAGGAAACTTTACAAAGGGGAGCAATTGCTCTTAATTCTGCTAAACTGCCCCTTAGGAATGTTGGACAGCCACTTCTTTTTGTGATTACTCTTGTAGCTAATGTAATTATTTGAATCAACGGGCTTGATGAAGGTGCTGGTGGAGATCATTCCACTTCGGCCTGAAATAGAAATGTCTAGAAAATCAATCGGTAGGAGATCCTGGGTGTAAGTAAAAGATAAATTAAAGGAGTTTTGATTCAAAGTAGATACAAAGTCGCTGACTGAGTCAGCCGGGCCGTCCCAAATAAAAAACAAATCGTCAATGTAACGGCAATAGAGGACCAGGCCCGCGCCCGCTCCGCTCCCCCACACATGTTCCTCCTCAAAGAGGCCCATGTATAGGTTCGCGAAGCTTGGCACGAACCTGGTCCCCATCGCCGTTCCAAGAATCTAAAATGTTATCTGGTTTCAGCTAATATATATCATGCTGTTTTTTAAGTAATTGTTTGTTTCTTTTTAAACCTTTTTTGTATTTCTGGTATTCCAAAAGCTATGATGTTCTTTTTGTAAATATTTTCTTTTTGATTGAAAATTAATGTTGTTCTATATAGGAAGTATATCATGAATAGTTCCTATATTTATATGTTAATCTGTTTTGAGTAACCCCCTCTCCAGTGATTGCTATGACACTCCTTCACCTAAATCACTTAGGTGTTAATCATCCTATTTCACAACTATCCTTCTGATGAAACTGTACGTCTACTACAGAGAAACGCATCAAGGTGTTTAGGTGCAAGGAACGTGTGTTTATTGTGTGCACGCATCATTGACAGCTCCAAAAACAGCCATTTCTTTCCCAGAGCTGGTATTATACTGCAGTCCTCTGCTACATTCTCAAGCTATTAGCCGACTATTGCTCACTACCTGGAGCCTACTGCTCTATCAATCTGCAGTGGCGGTTGGACTTGCTTTTTGTGGGATTACTCAGCTACCTGTAGCGCTCTATGGACTTTTCCTGTTATCCATCGTCAGGACTCAATGTGGTCAGGACGTCTCCACACCTATTAACATCCGCAAACCCATATGTTCATCCCAGCATTACTATCTGCTCGGGCAGAGTTGAGTGCATACTACTTGGGACACTACTTTTTCCCTATGTGGTCAGGACGTCTCCATGAATATTAACCTCCGCAAGTTCTTCTGTTCATCTCAGCAATATATCTGCTCGGGCAGGAGTGAGTGCTTACTATTTGGGACATTTACATTTTCCTATATGGCCTCTACTTACTGACCCGTCTTAATTATTGGTCTACAAAGCCTCCCACTATTCCAGCACAGGTGGCATACTGCTTGCTTCTGTCAGCTATAATCTCATCCCTAGGCTAAGTGCCTTATTCCACACTGCAGGGCGGGGACTGTTTACCATACCCATGTGTAACGTAGAGCTTCTTACATCTACTACTGACTCTACCTCTTAGAAACTCCCAGTATAATCTTATTGGAACCAGTGGAGCTGCCTCTTAACGTTACTAAGAATCAACAGTGCACGCGTTGGGTTAGACCCGCGCCCCCCCCCCCTTTTTTTTATTATTTCTATTTTTGTTATTTTTAATAAATTGTATTTATATTGCATATCACTGGTGTTTGTTGTTTATCCTGCAAGCGCTCGCCATCAGATATCTCTTTCTAATAACTTTTCAACCGAGTTCTCACCCTGAGGCGAATTAGTAATGGTTGTCTGGGCAAAATGTCGTGCTTGTAAGTACATATAAAAATGTCTATTAGATAGTCTGAGCTTATCTTTAAGCACATCGAAAGTATATAGCTGGCCCCCAGGATCGAAAACATCACAAATAGCTCTGATGTCCTTATCTTTCCATGTCGCACAAAGAGCATTCTGCAAGCTGGGTGCAAAGGCTGGATTTCCCCACAATGAGTTATATCTAGTTTTTGAGGGATCACTCTTGAAAATCTTATGGATATCTGTCCATGATTTATATGTGTCCTTAAATAAAATACTATTGATTATCTTATCTGGTATTGATTTTCTGGGGAGGTGCAATTCTTTCAGTCATCTTAATGACAAATTAATTATACATTTTTTTGTCTTAGTAATAGTTTCACCACTAGGTGGTGCTCCCCTAAAGAAGCAGTAATATTATTAGTCACAAGAAAAAAATGTCTATTGTAATAAGGTGCACTCATGAAAATATTAGTACCCTTTAATAAATAAATGTTGTTAAATCTGATATTTTTAGATAGAAGCATAACAATTGCTTTCAGTTGTTTTCAAACACCTAATTGATGTGTATATCTGTGATTATATATAAAAATAAAAGCTTATTAGTTATAAATCTCTTTTAGGATAGAATAAGTGATTCATTTTTGTAATTCTGTCAATGTTTTTAATTATTCTTTTTTGTAAATATTTACAATTAGATTTTGCAAGGTCACAATCTCTATCTATCTATCTATCTATCTATCTATCTATCTATCTATCTATCTATCTATCTATCTGAAGATGACGAAGTTGCTCATAGCAACCAATCAGATTCTAGCTGACATTATCTAGTATGTAATAGGAACGTGAGAGCTAGAATCTGATTGTTTTCTATAGGCAACATCTCCACTTTTCTCTAGTTTAGTAAATCTATCTTAGAGTCTTATGTATTGATAGATTTCTTAAATAATGGATATTAATATTTTAATGTTAATATAAGTATTATTAGTGCTACATTACAATAGAACTTATCTTTTTTTTTTGTAGTTAATCAATATAAAAAATGCAATGTGAAATTGACTTTTGTATGATCATGAATATAATTAATCTCTCTACATCTTGAGTAGAAAAATAATATAATAATTCTTCTTCTTTATTATCCACTAACTCCAAGCATGCATCAATTTCATTGAATTGTAAAAATGGATTATATAGTTATGTTCTAATTTGAAACCATGGTAAAAACAGTGCTTTATTTATCATACTAAATATCCATTTACATGCAGTAGGAAGTTTTCTCTAAGTATACTTTTTGCAGAACACTGGAATATTTGCCCATGAACAAACAATCCTCTTATTGTGCAAAGTTCAAATCTTGGTTGACTAAACCTTCTTGCCAAATGCTTCAATTACTTCTCTTTCTGGAATATCTTTTTCAAAGGAGCCTCATGGGAAAGAAAAAAAACTTTTAAGTCCCCTGCTTAAATCTCTTGTTGAATTTTGTTCCAACATGATCAAGAACGCTGCAAAACATTTTCCTCTCGATGTACTCTCTTGAGAACAGAACATATGTTCTGTCACATTTCTGTCATCAAGTCATCTTGACACTTTCTTGTCTAGTGACAGTGTTGCTTTCTTGTTGATAACAAGATTTTACCATATCTGTCCTGCTTAAGAAAAGTACTGCTGAAGTTTTTCATCTGTTCCACTAAATTGTGCCCATACTCTTTATACATTGTCAATTGCTTCAGTTGCACAGCTCTATAATTTATTTTTTCTTTAAAGCGATGTGCTCTAGAGAATTCAGCAACTTTACACAGTAACTGATGAAACTTTTAAATAATGAACACACAAGGATGTTTTCCCAAAACTCTAGAAATATTACTCACAGTTGCTTTTTAATTAAGCTAAGATAAAAACTTTAATGTTTCTTTCTCACTACTAAAACATAGCAAACTTTAAAATAGAAGAGGATTAACTCTAAAACCATTTTGATCAATTTGTTTAAATATTCAAAAATGTATTTGAATTTAAAAAAAATTAACAAATGTAAGAATTTTAAAAATATTAAAATTCATCATAGTCTCTTTCCCACTTTCCCACTCATATAACATAGCAGACTATACATATTCAAACTGGAAAAGGATCAACCTTATAACTGTTTTGCTAAATTTGTTTAAACATTAAAACATTCATTGGAAAGTTTGAGTTGGTGCAAACAATTTCTAGATAAATTTTAAATTTGAAGTTTGATCTTTAAATAAAGAAAATACATTTCTATCAGTAAACATTATTATGATGATTGTATTAAAAATAAATAAATAAAATGATAATGGAAAAAATGACTGTAAACCTTTAATACATTGGGCAAAACTTTTCTAAGGAAAAATAATCAAGGGATTTCTAAAAGCAATTTCAATCCTAGGTCCATAGATCATTGTACTGGTAACAAATTCAACAGAGCTTTAACAAACTGAAAATTGGAAACAATCTCTAAATTGAATACACATTATACAGATATCTAAGTGGATATTAAAGTGGAACCTATATTCTAAGTCACTAGGTGGATTAATTAACATATTCCTAATCTCTAAAGAATATTTCTTATAGTTTTAAATAAATGCTATTGTAATCATTTTGTTTTATATTTCTGACTGATACATTGTTTTTTATTCCCTATTATTTATATAACACTTAGGAATTATTTGTACTACATCTTCTATGGCTATCTTTAAGATATTTTCAGAATAGTCTCTTATACTAAAATCTGAAAGAAGATCTATTGCCACATGGTGGATCAACTGTCCTTCTGTTAAAATTATGAGCACTCTAAAAATGTAAATGTATATATATGGTATAACATTTTATCTTAAAGAGATAACCCCAAGTTTCAATTTTACATCTTTATCTTTCAGATTGATTATATAGGGAACAAAAAAGGTCAGGCGCTCCAAACTTACATAAAATAACACTATGTGTCAGCACATAAATAAAAAGGAGGTTTAGGTCACAATATAGCTATATTGGGTTAAGCTCACCTGCCCAGCATCAAGGCACCTCCTGTAGGTGAGTCCCTATCCATTTGCTATATGTGTACACACTAGGTCTCTGTTAAGACACTACCTGCATTGGAACAGCTTGCAGCGGCCATGTTTGGGGAGTGGTCAGACTCCCAAACAAAAATGTATTTATGTGCTGACACATAGTGTTATTTAATGTATGTTTGGAGCGCCGGATCTCTTTTGTTCCTTGTATTTACATAGTGGTCACTTTTGTCCTTGGCTGCACCCCTATATTTATATATACACTTGCACATATTTAATTTGTTGGATAGAAGTGCAGCCATTTTTCTTGCTACTGATTATATAGGGATACAGGTATAAATATATTTTTTTATATAAGACTGACTGCCTGTGATGCTTCTAATAAATCTGCTAGCACGGCATTTTTTTACTGTTTAAAAGTTATTGTAGTTATGCCCTCGAGTTCTATTGCACATCTTCCTTCTTTTTAACTGAGAGATTGAATGTCAACTCCACAACACGTGGGAAATTAAAAGGAGAATGCCTCCAGAAGGAATTAGATTCCCTTGTTATAAAATATATGAATGAAGGGGTTATGACACAGAAAGAAATAGGTTTTATGAATGTTACTGAACCCACTATATGCTTTATGCTTTCTATAGGTTAAAAAAGCCCCACCCACATTCTCCCTCCATTCCCTCATCATACCAATGGCTTGTTGACTGATATCTTGTTTACGTTTATTTATTTTTATTTACAACTCTTTATGAAGAAAATGCTCTTATTCCTTAATTATATCACTAATATGTTAAACATAATACAAAATGTAAAATTGAAAGATGTAAAATTATTACTTACTGCTCACATATCCTCATTAGATACAATTTTATCTTATACTGAGGGAGTGGAATCAGTGAATTTTTTTGGGAATTCTATCTTACTTCCAAATTTGATAGAATTTTCAAATAAAGGGATTAGTTTTATCCTCGATAATAATTATTCTGTTTCAATAAAGATTTTTAAAAATGGGGGACTGCCATGAAGGCAAGGTTTTCTTTGAGCTACACAGATTTGTTTCTGACCCAATAGAAAGAATCTGACAGAGTAAAATGAATTGCCTACTTTTACATGATTTTTATGTTTTAACAGAATGAACGGAACATTGTACAAGCAATACATACCACAAAGATCTATAGCACATTAGTTAACATTCGGTAACATATCGGTATCTATCGGTCTGCCTGGTAACTGGCTTACTTTGTTACTCATATATCCTCCACTTTCTATCAATATCTTTATTCATTGCTTATTCACTGCTTACTGCTTTATATATACCTGAACAGTGACTTATTATTTAAGCTTACATATGGGCAATGCTTGCTGACCTTGCACTCAATTCCATGTGTGTATATATGAACTTGTCAGTTCAGTTCTGAATATTGCATTTACTCCATTATTTACTACCGCTGAGCAAGAATTTAACAATTTATATGATTTTGGACGTACACAGGTTATATTGATATTGCTCATTGTGTATTTATGCCTTTCGTTTGATGCACATACATTGAATACATCAGTTGGGGATTGTATTGCTACACTATAGTAACATCTTTAGAGACAGACTTCTAAGATCCTTCCACATAATTTACCTGATATAAAGTGATTAAAAGTCCTTAGAGAGTGAAGAAATGTGTATTATGTGTAATCAAAGAAGGAATTTCATAAATTTCAATATGGAATAGGACATCCATACCTTTGATGACTACATATGCTAAGCATCTCTGAAACATCTTTTATAAACATCTTATAAAATTAAATAGTTGTAGGTTTACAGTTTTAACATCACTAAAGAGACTATTCATAGTCTTTTATTAAAATAAACATGTTTTTCATGTATTTCAACTATAATAAAAAGTAATTATGCATTTTCCCTATGTAAAAATTTGAGCTGTGGAACATGGGATTTCAAACAAATAAACACCTCAATACGTTTTATAAACTGAACTATTTTGCCCATTGCTCATTATTATTTGATTAAATTGTATTTGGACTGTAGACTTACTGCGGAAATTCACTCTAGTGATTACCACTAATATAAAGTGGTACTTGTTATAGTCTACATGTGTATGTTAATCGTCCATGTTGAATAGCCAACCAGCATACTGTATGATTTCTAAAAACACTGTTAAAGCCCTATCCAGGTCATTTGTGATATATATGAAATGTTTTGGATTTAAATTTTTCTAATTCACTAAATCAGCGCCAACAATCCTTATATATGTATATATATATAGTAAGCAACGATGACGGCACTCACTGGCTGTGTATATGCAAATTAAAAATGCAGACGCAAAATGGGTTTCCTTTTTGCATCTGCATTATTAATTAGCATATACACAGACAGTAAGTGCTGTCATCGTTGCTTACTATATTGGTTTCTACATCTATCCCATTAGCCCAATTGTTAATCTGGCCCTGCATATATATATATATATATATATATATACTACAGTTTGATGGCAGTTTTTCTAACAGCGGGGCAGCATGTGTAAAGCATAATATATAAAAGACAAAAAATAAGCGCTTTGGAGACTAAATAAATAAATAACAATCGTATAAAGGATGGGAATATGTCCATAGAGGGCAGCCTCCAATATTATAGTATAAGCCCCTATTGAGACAATATTCAACCTCTAAATAATTGGCAACCAATTTATCAAGAATGTAGAGATATTTCTACAATTATATTATGTAGTCTCAATAGTTTAAATTGGTAAAGATTTATTGCACATGCAGCTACAACATAAAAATAAGATACAATATATAAAAAAGTATAATAAAAAAGCAATATACAGTGGCTGGCCACAAATTTAGCACCGATATAATATCACCCTGCAGGGATTAAAAGTCAATGTGTGCACACATATTGAGAGTATCCTCTTTAAAAGTATCCAGCAGGCGGGTAAATTCTTAGCTCAATGATGGTAATAAATCAATAGCAGTATCCCAACTACAATAAGCTTTTTAAAGGTCTATAATGGGTGATATACACCTAGGCTCTGATAGGTCTATAATGGGTGATATACACCTACGCTCCAATAGTATCCACGGTGTTAATACAGAGAATAAGTCAGCATAATTCCGGATTGTATTAGGCAGTCAAACAGAACATCATATGGCACTCAGATAGATATACATCTGTTCTCCGATATTATAAACAGTCAGCAAATGGAAGGTTGAGGCAGCAAATTTAGCTGTAATACTTTACCGGACCAGAGCGCATAGCTGAATTCACCTTTACTCCGATGGCGCCTACACTAACCGCTTCGGTATGGTTGAAGGAGCCTGTCTGAGAGCAGAGGTTCAGGTTTTGTGCTGCTTCTGTTTGTCCAGCTTTAATTGTCAGTGCGCCCGACTGTGTTAGGACATTCAGTCCAAAATGTTAACTTTAAAGCTGTTAGCTCTTAAGCTAATGGAGAACTTATTAAATATGCTTTCTTTTTGCCTCATTAAAGCTGATTGTGAAACGCACGTAGGCTCCATTACCTTGAGATTGTTTAATCCTGTGCTATTAGTTTAATGTGATTCTCTATCATTCTTACCCTGCCTAAAATCTCCTCCACAGTAGAGGGCATGTATGCCAAGCTAGGGATTTATACATGCTAGAAAATGTCTGCTAGAATCTGATTGGTTGCTATGGGCAACATGTCCACTTTTCCTTTCCTGCAGCTTAGTAATTCTGGCCCCAAGAGTTTAAGGCCCCAAGGACAAGGCCTTATCTGTGTGGCATTTCTATGTTCCCACTGTGTTTGTGTGAATTTTCTTTGGATGCTGTGGCTTTCTCACACGGCAAAAGTTAACCGTGTGTGTGTGTGTGTGTGTTAGAAATTTTACAATGTAAGCTCCAGTGGGGCAGGAACTGAAGTGAATGATTGCTTACAATTGTAAAGTAATATGATGGTGATATAAAAAAAAAAAAAAAAATCACCTATATGCATTATATATATATATATATATATATATATACTAGCATTTACTGCATAGTAATGATTGCAAATACAAAAATAAAAGTAAAGTTCTGTAAAATAACAAGCATTGACATTTTAATGTAAATTCACTTAATTTTTCCCGTAGCCATTTATTCCTATGACTAGTCACCCACTGACCATCTCCATTTTAAATCCATACACCTCTAGCATTTACTGCATAGTAATGATTGCAAATCCAAAAATTCTTTAAAAGTTCTGTAAAATAACAAGCATTGACATTTTAATGTAAATTCACTTAATTTTTCCCGTAGCCATTTATTCCTATGACTAGTCACCCACTGACCATCTCCATTTTAAATATATACCATACACCTGAAATGGTGTTACATCCAGCCCTGTAAAGGTGAAAACAAATTCAATCCAGTTCAATCCAGTCGTTTTAAAATATATGATAAATATAAATTTATTTATTTTGTTATTTATTTATTAATTAAGTTTTATCAATCATTATCATAATCATATTACAAAACCGGGTGATAACAGACAGACTGGGTAGGTAAGAGTGCCCTGTCTCAAGCATACCCTCTATAGGACATTGGGGATTGATACATTAGGCCTAAGTGCTATATATCACACAATGGACCAGCCATGTTGTATGGTATAAGTGCTTTGTGCTGTGTGCTGTCCTATGAGGCTTGTCACATTGTTAGTAGCAGGACTGAAGGTAATTTTAGTATAGAACTAAAAGTGTCCAAGTTTGTGTTAATCAATTAGAAAGGAAAAGTGGATAGCAAAGTAAATGTAAATCGGGTAGAATAATGCTAAGATGTGGGTTGAGAAATTTGGTAAGCTTGTTTGAAGAGGTGAGTTTTAAGGGAGCGCTTTAAAGTTTGTTGAGTAGGGTGTAGTCTTTTTGGGCAAGGAAGGTTATTACAAAGAGACGGAACAGCCCAGGAGACGTCCTGTAACCAGGAATCAGAGCATTTGTTTACAGTAGAGGAGAGCTATATATCCTGTGATGATCTAAGAGCACAAGCTGGGATATATCTTGAGATGAGTGAGGATATGTGTGTGGGTGCAGTCTTATTAATGGATTTGTAGGTTAGCAAAAGGATTTTATATTTGGTTCTGTAAAATAAAGACAACCTACACAGAGACTGACAGAGTGAACACGCTCTAGACAGGGGCGTAACTACTTGCG
>WWET01000085.1:503076-515883 GCA_011038615.1 Limnodynastes dumerilii | reverse complement strand
TGCACTGGGGCCCATTCCAATACAGGGGCCTGCAGCCGCCACACCACCACCATAGTTCGCCACTATTAGCGCCTCAGGGATCTTCTGCAGGCAAACCAGTGACAGGTGGTACAACGGGAACAGCTCCCAAAGTTCAGAGGGGCTCCTGGGCTCAGCAGGGGATCGCCAGGGCTTCTGAAACTCTGCTCCTATGTCAGCTCTGCACTCCTGAGGAGATGCTGTAAACTATAAGAACGAGGAGCCAGGAGATAGAAGAAAACCCTGCATTGCATTGAATTTAGCAAGAAATAAAAAGTTAAAGGTGCTGTATGTGTTTATGTATAGATGTTAAACTTTCATAGCAAATCTTTTAGGTGCACGACTAATGTTAAATACAGGTCACAGATACCTTCCATTCATATCAGCATACATTGAATCAATGTCCACAAGAAAAAATTGATATGCAAAAAACCCATATATTTTACTGGTAAACAGCAGATTACACCTGAAAATCCATGGTAGATTTTAAAACAGTACAAAACAGTGCTTGGTGCAATTTTATAGGAACAAATGTCCAACATTTGAGCAGAAGAAGTATATTAAAAGTCCATCCTAGAAAAATCTTTTTTATAGTGGGCAGCAATTAATTTCATAAAGTATTAAAGAACATTTATAGCTACAGTCACTGAGATAAACACATGGAGCCCAAAGCATATTTTTTGCACCTGGGCCTACAACTCACTAGTTCTGCCTCTGGCTCTAGAAGAATGTTTTATAAGGAAAATCATTCTAGCTACTGCATACAATATGGGTGTGGGTCCCCGGTTAGAAAATCCCAATTTCGAAAATTCGAATTGCGAATTTTCGTTTGCGAATGCGAATTTTCTGAGGGTTCTGTTTTAATATGTGAAAGTACTGCAATAATCAATGCGGGAAAATCTAATGCATGAATGAGAGTTTTTGCAGTGTCTTGTGTGAGATATTTGCATATTCTGGATTTTTTTTTATTTATGTAACAGGATTTAGAAACAGATTGTAAGTGGAGCACAATGAAGTACAGTTCAAAGTCAAGGATAACACATATACATAAAGTAGGGACTATTTCATGTTGTCAACAGAAATTATTTGTATGAGAAGAGATCAACAAGTGTCAAAAGCAGCGGATTAAGGAGAATTAAAAGAGAGTAGTAACCTTTAGATTTAGCAGTGACCACCCTGGTTAGTTCAGTTTTGGTGTAGTGTTGGGAACAAAATCCTGACTAAAGAGCATCCAGAAGATTGTGTGAAGAAAGGAAGCAAGTAAGTACTAGATGGTGCTTTTGTAAACGGCAATTTCATGGCGAATTCACAGCGATTGTGTCAAAATGCCTTTAGTAAATCCCGTGATTGCTATCTCTTCCACTGTAAAAATCGGTACTGCGATGTTTGAGTGATGTTTGTCATATCGATTTTGTAAAAGTCCAAAATCCCGGAACTTTACCTTTAGTGAATGCGCAGATGGAATAATCGCCAATAAAGTCCCAGGATTTTGGACATTTTGCACAAAATCCCCTGGAAGGATTGACCAGGATAAGCATGTGTTTGAAGTGGAAAGTCATGTAATTCAGTTGAGTTTGATGAAAAAAAAAATCCTTTAGAAGCAAAGGTGACTGATAGTTTGTTTCCCCCTGTTTTCCTCCAGTTTAACTTTGGTGTAACTCAGAAATTCCAACTACAAATTTAAAACCACTTAAAACTATACACTTTTTATCTTAACACTAAGGCAGCCACATGACTTGGCAGCCTCCGTTTAACTAATACATAGGGATACCAACATATGAAGACAATGATTACTGATGAAATTAATCTAACAAACAGAAACACACTCACACTATAGTATTGTTACGACACCACCGGAATTAGCTGACATGAGGACCGGGTTAGTCGTCTGGAAGAGGCTAGAGCCTCTGATGGTGAGGATAGACTTGTGCGGCAAATTTACCCACAGGTCGCGGCCCCTGGGGCGACGCCCGGGAGAAGAATGTAATAGGAAGCAGGGCAGAGAGGAATGGAGGGGAATGAGCAGGTAAGTGAGGAAAAAAACAGAACCAGAAGAAACTGGACTGAGACGGACAAAGGAAAACACCAAACAGACAATACCAGGGGTAACAATACTAAATGGACTCACTAGACAGACAAGGAGACTCACTCACTCATTCATACACACACAATCAATCAGGAAGAAGGAAGGATAATAACAAGATGGTTGGAACAAGTGGGATAAGAGTGGAGAGGATAAACAATGGGACAAGGAAGGCAGGAACAAGGTAGGAGCGAATGGGGCACTGAAGATCAGAAAAATTCAGCACAAAGGCAAAAATGGCAGCAAGCTAAGCAGCAAGAAGCAAATTATATCCAGCGCCTGCGATGTGGGCTGGAAGGGATTTATAGAGCTGCTGCCTAATCATAATCGTACAGGGAGTGCGCCCATAGAGGAGATAGGCTGGCGTCATGGTGACCGAAACGCGTCCGAGAGAAAGAGCGTCCTGCGTTGCCCAGCAACGCCACACAGAGAGCCGGGAGAGGCAGACGCAGCGAGGGACAGCGCTTCAGAAAGGAGGACAGGGGCAGAAGCCAGAGGAGTGAGCTGACGGGACGCTGCGGTGGTAAGTAACACAGGAGAGCCTGACAGCGGGGAAACCAGGAAACTAGCAGTGGCCATGCGGCACTGCTTAACATTACCCCCCCTTGATGAGGGGTTAAGGAACCCCTAACCATAGGTTTCTTATGGAACTTGGCATGGAATAGAAAATCTTCCCCCGTATCCTCTTGGAATCCAAAATATCTTCCACAATGAATTCTTTGTTACCATCAATGACCACCGGGGCTGGTTTGGAGAAGGTCTTTTAATAAAATCTGCTGGATTTCCTGGTTTTAATAAAGAAACGTGAAAGTATTGGGAATCCACATGGATGCGGGTAACTTGAGGCGAAAGGCCACAGGATTGATTTTGAGGATAATAGCAAATGGTCCAATAAAACGGGGTCCCAATTTCTGGCAGGCTTGGCGAAGACGAATATTTTTTGTCGAGAGCCATACATCACCAACTTTAAAATAAGAGAAAGAACGGTGTTGATCAATCCTAGTCTTGGAGACTAAAGCTGCTTTGATGAGAGCTTTGTTAACTTTATTCCAAACTGCTTTGATACGATTGGTAAACTGGGAGACATCAGGATCAGAGGACTGTTCAGGGGTATATAACAGGGTGGCACGAGGATGGGAGCCAGAAAGACAAAAAAACGGAGATACTCTGGTGGAAGAATGAGTGCAGTTATTGTAGGCGAACTCTGCAAACGGGGTATTACTTGCCCAATCTTTTTGAGAAGAAGAAGATATTGCTCCAGCACCTGGTTGACCCTTTCGGTTTGTCCAGTGAACTGAGGGTGATACCCTGAGGAAAGACTGAGTTTAATATGCAATAAATTACAAAAGGCTCTCCAAAATTTAGATACAAATTGCGAGCCCCTGTCTGAGACGATATCCCGGGGTAGGCCGTGTAATCTGAAAATATGTTTGAGAAATAACTCGGCTAAAAGTTTGGCAGAGGGTAAACCTGACAAGGGATAAAATGGGCCATTTTACTAAATCTATCAATGACAACCCAGATAGTCGTGAAACCCAAGGAGTTAGGGAGGTCAGTGATGAAGTCCATGGATAAGTGGGTCCATGGGGGCTTGGGAACAGACAAGGGGTGGAGGGGACCAACTTGGGAACACCTAGGCGATTTATTCTGGGCACAGATGGTGCAAGTATTGACAAATTCTTCGACATCTCTAGACATGGCAGGCCACCATACAGTTCTGGATAGAAATGAAAGTGTCCTTCGAATCCCAAAATGACCAGCAGACTTGGATGCATGGCATTCTTGAAGGACGGCCCTTCTGAGGGAAGCGGGAACGATGGGCAGAGGGCATGTGGAAGTGTTACTTTCAGACAGAAAAGACAGAGAGAGGGCATCTGCTCATTGATTCAAAGATCCAGGTCGATAAGTTATAGAGAAGGAGAATCTGGTAAAAAAAACAATGCCGAACGAGCTTGACGAGGATTCAGTCCTTTTGCGGACTCAATGAAGGCCAAATTTTTATGATCAGTAATGACTGTGATTTTATGATTGGCCCCTTCCAGCCAGTGCCTCCACTCTTCAAAAGTCAGTTTAATGGCCAACAATTCTCGGTTACTAATGTCATAGATTTTCTCGGCGGAAGAGAATTTTCTCGACATATATGCACATGGATACAGGCGATTATCAGCTGGATTTAAGTTGAGACAATACCACTCCCGCACCTACATCAGAGGCATCAACTTCAACGATGAAGGGTCGATCAGGATTGGGATGACGGAGAATAGGGGCCATAGTGAAGGCTATCTTCAAGAGTTTGAAGGATTCCACAGCTTTAGCGGGCCAGTTGTAAGTATCTGCTCCCTTTTTAGTGAGATCTGAGATGGGAGTCACGAGGGTGGAGAAGGAAAAAACAAATCTTCTGTAGAAATTGGCAAAGCCAAGAAACATTTGAATGGCTTGAAGATCAGTAGGTTGGGCCCACTCCAGAATGGCACAAACTTTAGCATGATCCATGGCAAAGCCTTAGGGAGAGATATGACACCCCAGAAAAAGTACTTCTGTGACTTCAAATTCGCATTTTTTGAGTTTAGTGTAGAGTTGGTTCTCACTAAGTTTTTGAAGACCTTGGCAAACCTGTAAACGATGTTCTAGTAATGAACGAGAATAGATCAGGATGTCGTCCAAATAGACAATAACAAAGGTGCCTAAGAAGTCCCTTAGGACATCATTTATCAAGCCCTAAATATGGCTGGGGCGTTACATAGACAAAAGGGCATCACTAAATATTCGTAATGCCCAGATTGAGTATTAAAGGCTGTCTTCCATTCATCCCCTTTACGTATTCTAATCAAATTATTGGCTCCACGAAGGTCAGTCTTAGTGTAGACTATGGCGTCTTTGAGTTTGTGAAATATGTCTGTGATTAAGGGCAAAGGATATTTATTTTTGACAGTCATTTTATTCAGCACTCTGTAGTCAATACACGGACTGAGTGAGTCATCATTTTTAGAGACAAAAAAGAACCCGGCTCCCATGAGAGATCGGGAAGGACGAATAAAATCTTTCTGAAGATTTTCTTTAACATAGTCATCCATGGCCTTAGTTTCAGGGATTGACAAAGAAAACAGCCAACCCTTAGGAAAAGGAGAACCAGGATTCAGTTCGATGGCACAGTCATATGGACGGTGAGGAGGGAGTTTGTCAGCCTCTTTCTTGGAAAACACATCCAGGAACTCAAGATAGTGAGATGGAAGTGAGGTGGAGTTCTCCACAGAGACCTGACACATGGGCAGAGTAAGACATGTCTTACAGCAGTCTTTCCATTGTACTATCTCTCCTTTGGTCCAGTCAATGACGGGATTGTGCTTGTATAACCATGGGTGGCCCAGGACCAATTTGGCTGCGGGTGAAGAAAAGATGTAAGATGTAAAATTGGATCATTTCAGAATGACACACTCCAACTAGGAGTTGAACGGGTTCGGAGATACGGGAGATTTGTCCTCTGGAAAGGGGGTCGCCATTGAGACCACAGGCACTTATGGGTGGCGTTATGGGTGGTGTTAGAGGACGAGTGCGGATCCCGAATTTCTTAGCAGAGTCATGTCTAGGAGATTCACAGCTACCCCACTGTCCACAAAAGCCCGAACCTTGATGGAGGAATTATTGATTTTAATCAGAATAGGAAGTAAAAGAGAATTTAAGGAGGAAATCAAATTAAGGCCCAGGTGGATCTCTTCTGCATTCATCTGGTTTGGTCGTTTCCCGACAGCTTCACTTTTTTAGGGCAATTATCAGCCATGTGGGCCTTTCCACCACAGTAGAGACAAAGGCCAAGATTGTTGACACTCCTTCTCTACCTTAGAAAGCCGGAAGGAGCCAATTTGCATAGGCTCTTCATCTGATAAAGAAACTGGCGGTGGGAAAACAGCTGGAGGAAAGAAGGTCTTCTCCATTCTGCGCTCTTTGAACCGGCGGTCAATCTTGATAGAAAGCTTCATCAAATCCTCAAGAGTTTGAGGTGCAGGATATTGTATGAGGGCATCCTTTATATGTTCAGATAACCCCAGGCGGAACTGCGAATGTAAGGCCGGATCATTCCATAGGCACTCGGGGGCCCACGTTCTGAATTCTGCAGCAAACTTCGACCAACCTCCGGCCTTGATAAATCGAACATATCTTAGCCTCAGCTTAAGTTTCTTGGTCCGGATCATCGTAAATTACCCCCATGGCACTAAAAAACTCGTATACAGATTGTCTGGCCGGATGGGCAGGATCCAAGGAGAAAGCCCATGATTGCGGTTCTCCTTGTAACAAGGAAATGAGCAAGCCCACCTTCTGAAATTCAGAGCCCGAATCTGTGCGGCAGATTTACCCACAGGCCGCGGCCCCTGGGGAGATGCCCAGGAGAAGAACATAATAGGAAGCAGGGCACAGATGAATGGAGGGGAATGAGTGGGTAAGTGGGAAAAAACAGATCCAGGTGAGACTGGACTGAGACGGACGAAAAAAAACACCAAACAGACAAAACCAGGGGTAACAGTACTAAACGGACTCACTAGACAGACAAGGAGACTCACTCACTCACTCATACGGAGGAAAATCCCAAAGAGATACACACACAATCAATCAATCAGGAAGAAGGAAGGATAATAACAAGATGGTTGGAACAAGTGGGATAAGAGTGGAGAGGATAAACAATGGGAAGGCAGGAACAAGGTAGGAGCGAATGGGGCACTCAAGATCAGAAGAAATAAGGAGAGAGCACAAAGGCAAAAAGGGCAGCAAGCTAAGCACCAAGAAGTAAACTATAACCAGCGCCTGAATTGTCCATAGAGGAGATAGGCTGACATCAGGGTGACTGAGACGCGTCCCTGACGCCAGTCCGACAGTCCGGGAGAAAGAGCATCCTGCGTTGCCCAGCAACACCCACACAGAGATCCGGAAGAGGCAGACGTGGCGAGGGACAGCGCGTCAGACAGGAGGACGGGGGCATAAGCCGGAGGAGTAAGCTGATGGGACGCTGTGGTGGTAATTAACACAGGAGAGCCTTACAGCAGGGAAACCAGGAAACTAGCAGTGGCCACGTGGCGCTGCTTAACAAGTATGCTAGGCCCAAACTATAATTATCAATCTTTAACAAATAAAAACTACACAGCAGTGAAAGGGTGAGGGTAACTACCCAAATATGAAGCCTTTTTCTGCAACAAAAACTTTAAACTATGTTTTATTACAATTTAACAAACATGAGCAAATATAAATTTCAAAGCAATCATTTAACTGTATGCATCCATAGCAACAAGTAATGAAAAGGGAAGAGAGACTGAGTTTAGTTATATTACGAAAAGCAGCACCACAAGGTTTGCCTGACAGGACTGGAGTGACTCCAGGACACTTGCACTGAATATTTAGAAGTGCGGATGTCACCAACTGGTAGTTTACACAAATATCCATTTCCTCTTAGTGCCAGGGGAGTAAAGGAAGAGGGTAATCAGATAACAGATTGACATAATAGAGTGATCAGTATGCTTATGTGACAGACAAAAATGCAATGCTTAGAGTAAGACCTATTGCTTTGCATTATAAATTAAATCTATATTCTCCTGATATTGAAGGCGATTCAGCTAAATGATAATGTTCCAATATTTACTTCATCTTTGACAGGCTACCCTTAAATAGTGTAATAATAACTATCTCCTAAAATAATTACGTGTGTAATTATAAAATAATAAATTAACATTCCTGGGTTGTGGGCGTGTAATATCCTGTCTCATCACTAGAGGCAATTTTGGATATTTGTGTGCCAGCAGATCATGGAAATTATCCTGATTTGCCCCTAGGAGCTTCTGTTGGACTCTTGGGCTTATATTCACAAAACTGGACACATTGCATAAACGTCCGGTGTTTCCCGATATTTGATACTGCGCATGGGTAGTATCTTTTTTATGTAATCTACATAACTTTTCGTTACGCAATCGCATATATGCAATCTTTCAACCGCATATACGCAATCTGCGTAACGAAAAGTTACATAGATTACGTAAATAAGATACTACGCATGTGCAGTATCAAATATTGGGAAACACCAGACGTATATGCAATACGTCCGGTTTTTGTGAATCCGAGCCCAAGAGTTCCTCTCTCTCAGCAGTTTGCTAGTCATTAATTACTTATCATGTGTTCCTGTTGCATGTGTGCTGGATTATCACCTGCAACTAGTGTTCTCTAATATTTGACTCAATTTTGCATCTGAGTTCACTTGCATCTTTATATTCGGTTTACCCCTTTTGTGCTTCTGCATCTAGTGTTGTTTTGTTACTCACGTTTAGTGCTTAGTGTATTCTGTTATATTTATACCCTGTTGTCTATTTGGTATTGTTACTGGTTTTGTTATTGGTTTCTTTCAAGTTCACTATTCTCATATTACCTATATTTATCTTGTGTGCACTAATAACACTTGGATTATTTACTTGTGTCTGGTTTATAGTGCTTAGCTACATCTGGGGTTGCCTTCCAGGGGTTGTGACCTGCTCGGACCTGCCACACAAGCTTATCCCCACCATCAGAGGCTCCAGTGAAGACCAGGGATCAAAAACCATACATCTAGTGCTTCACTCCAGGTAATAATTTTATGTACGATAAGTTTGTTATATATATATCAATTAAAATTTTCCTCCAATGGTCCTAGTGAAATCCATATACAATTTCCAAAATTCATGTGTCCTTTATGTTTGTATCTCTTGGATTGTGGCACTTTAGAATGAGAATTTTAGGAGAAAGAACAGGGAAATAAACAGAAAAAATGCTTGCTTGCTTGCTTGATAAAGTCCTTGTGGAGGACGAAACGCGTTTCTAAAGAGTGTTTCTATTGACTAAAATATGGAATATATATTTTGCCAAAGTTACCGTTGGAGACTATTTATTTATTCATACCAGCTACTACCTCTAGAGGCTTTAGCCTTTCCTGTTCATAGCGGGGACACCCGCGACGAGGGAAAGGTGTGCACACACCAACTGCTCTGAAGCTCCAGCTGATCGCAAGTCATAAGGAGAATGCCTCAGTTTCCATTACATCAGTAACCATGTGTTTTTAATCAATATCTTATTTGCCATCTTCATATTCCCACCAGTTCAATAACCAACTTTGGAGGATATCATTATTTATCATTGTATTCAATAATCATTGCCTATAGAGGTCTTTGTGAATAGAAAATTAAACGCTGGCCCTGGCTGAGTAGCAGAAGGCATTTTTTCTGACAATCAAACATTGACTCACAATCTGTTTCAACCTTCTTAGCTCATATGCGAGAGATTTACCAATATATGTGGATTTTTTTTTATCCAAACACGAGGATGTGTCAAACTTTTTGAACAATTTTTTCTACATCACTGGAGGGAAGGATTTATATCTGTTGCAACTATTTTTACACCAGTGTCAGATTGCTACATTGTATTTGTGCTGATCTAAAGAGAAGCATATTCACTTTCTATATGTAATTTTTTTTCAGTGTCTTGTTGGGCCGTATTCAGAGATGCGTTTGTTAAAAAGTATGCAATTATATTCAAGCACGTATCAAGCCAACACCCACATACGCTTCCATAGACCACATCTAACTTTACGTGTGTACTTATGTGCGTATATGTATGCCGTATGTGCGATTCTATGTAACCGTGCCCTCAAAGACTCATTTAAATGCCCCCCACCCTCTTTCACGTAACTTTTCAGGTACGTATTTCAACCCCGCCCCTCCGTACGTCTGTCACCATGTGCGATCACATGTCCATGCCTAAAGTACTTACGTGCGTATATTCTACGTTACGTAAATAAACTTACTACGCATGCACAGTTAAAATGTACCTAAAAATACGTCCGCAACTCCACATGAAAATGGATCTGTGAATACCGCCCCTTATGACCGATATGCTGGCATCTGTTTAACTATTGCAACATAGAGCAAGATGAGGTCTCATTAACTTAACATGTGTGGAGTTTTATGGCATTTCATGTCTATTGGTGACTTATATGCAGTCTGGTTTTTCAAAGTTTATTTATGCATTGTTATTAAATAGATTGATTAAAGCATATATTATGTATTCTTATTAATTACATCCCTTATATTTATTCAGTTGTTTAATCAAATATTTATTTTATTGATATATTTATTTATTTTATATATTTGGGTAACACAAATAGGGGTTACGGACAACTATTTATTTATCACAGAAATGTATTATTTAGAAAAAAAAAAAAAGCTTTACTTGTATTTTAAAATGCCTGCGTACCATAAATTATATTTATATAAGGCAATACAATAGCAATTGTAACTTATCTGTGAGTGAGTCTTCCACTCCATTGGGAGCCTGTTCCTTCAAAACTTTTCCTCCATTGATGACAGTAATTCTACCTTTGTAAGGAGTTCCTGCAGGGTACAGGTACCGGGATAATAATATTAGCGGTATATGGCGGTAATAATATTAGTGGAGTCAAGTCCAAATTTCCAACGTGTTTCATCCATGGGGTATTATAATCCCACTGTGACTTCCTCAGGAAAATAACAATAGTAAAATGTGCACCAATGGGCGGTCATTTAACACTCACTGGATAAAGTTAATTGGTGGTTGAGCAGAGTCCCAGTAAAGGACCACTGACGGATGCACAGAGGAAAAAATTAAAGGAGGTAACCATGGAAACATTTCTACTGTCACAAGTATAACAAAGTAAACATTTTGTAGTATTATTGTGACGCTAAGGGTGGATTATGCACATCCGTTGTTTGCTCCTTTATACTGTAGTTCAGAACCTCCGCTGCCCTGTCCCTGGGGTAGGAGGACGCTCCCGCTGTGCTTGTCTGCTAAGAAAATCCATGGTGTTGCCATCAGCATTTCTCCTGCCTCCGTTGCTCCATGGGGACTCCCTCCTCTGGATTTTGGCCAGAAAGTGTTATTAGGAGATGAGGATAGTAAAGGACATCACTGAAACACTTTCTTTATCTCTTAAACAATCTTTATTGAATTAATTGGTGCCAGTACTTGATGGAGGATGGAAATGAAAATAAAATAAAATATTTAACGTTGAAGATTCTGTTGTATGTGTTAATGTACAATGTGTTAAATCCAATAACAAATTCTTCAGAGGATTTATCTTGGTTGTGGACAGACCATCCTTAACCCCGTGTGTTCTGAGCTGTGAACATCTGGGTCCTAATGGGAGTTGGGAATGGGGATGTATCTAGAGGATATCCTAAATATATACCACTTAACCTATGTAACAATATTGCATTTAAAAAAAGATTAAAAGGAAATAAAGGGATTTAGAGCAAAATCATTTCCTTTCTCCTATTATTATTATTTATTATTTTGTTATTATTGTGATAGAGTGTTATTTTTTACGTTGATCTAATGCAAACATTGGTTTTGTTGGGGCAGCATTTGTGCTTGATTTATGAGAGTGTGGGTGGGTAAGCCATTGAGAGGACTCTGGACCGAATTCACACTTAAGAAGCTCCGACTTCTTAATTGCAGTAATTTAACAAATTACCTACTATGCATGTCATCTTAATATATAATATAGCTCCAATGTAATCTATCTCATTACATGCCCATGCGGTCCGAATTACGTGGGAAGAACAAGTAAAACATTGAAGACACAGATATATGAACATGTACATAAAATCACAAAATGAGAGGTTTGCCATAGCCTAGTGGACTATTTCAAGCAGTACCACCATTTCAAGGTACCAAAAAGACTGAAGAGGGGGGATATGAACACTAAACTCAACAGAGCAGAGACCAAATGGATTTTCAAACCTTGAAACATTCCAACCCAAAGGTCTCAAAATAGATTTTAAAATTGGCTTCATTCCTGTAAATTAAATAGAATCTGGATTAAGAGAGATAGTTTTTGCACACTCCTCTAGAACATTCCCAAATATATATAATCATTTTGTTACCTTACAGTAGGTTTCAAAAGGAAAGACAAGCTATGTGAGGCTGAACTATACATCAGTAAACATACAACTACATTAAATAAAAAATAAAACAATAATATAATACCATCTAATTAAATTAATAAATATAAGTAGAACAAAAATAGAATAAGATAATGATTAAAAATATAATTATAATTAAATAAGTACAAATTAAACCATGTGGTATAATAAAAACATGACCAAATTTGGCATTTAACATTGTCTGAAAGTATATCAATAAAACTTTCCCATGTATTAAAGAAAGTTTCTACCCATGTTTCTTTTTATGCAATTGACTCCAACCAGTCCATGCGAAATATATAATAGAGTTTCTCCCTGAACAGGGACAAGGGAGGGGACCAGTATTGAAACATAGAAACATAGAAAGTGACGGCAGATAAGAGCCACATGGCCCATCTAGTCTGCCCATTTGTTTATTGAAAACTATACTGACCCTAGACCCTATTTACCCTCAATTTGGTTTTTAGGATACGATACCCTTATATTTATCCCAAGCATGTTTAAATTGCTCTACTGTATTGGCCTCAACCACCTCAGACGGGAGAATATTCCATTTATCTATCACCCTTTCAGTGAAGTAATTTTTCCGCACATTTCCTTTGAATCTACCGCCCTCCAGTTTATATCCATGCCCTCGTGTTCTATTACACCTTTTCTTTTGAAAAATGCCCCCTCCTCTAGCTGGTCACAACCCTTGATGTATTTGAAAGCTGCAATCATGTCCCCCCTCTCCCTTCTCTG
>WWET01000085.1:445356-500897 GCA_011038615.1 Limnodynastes dumerilii | reverse complement strand
TCTATCCTTTCTAAATAAATTATAACCCGGTATAGCTATGTCCCAGTCATGATTTTCATTGCACCATGATTCTGTGATTCCCACAATATCTAGATTATCCCTTGCCATTATTGTGTTTAATTCAGAGATTTTATTTCCCAAGCTCCTAGCATTTGCACACATTGCTCTGAGAGGTTGCATTATGAATCTCCTATTTATCAGTTTATTATTATTGCTAGATATGTTTATATTGCTTTTTATATTTTCTTTTCCATTTGTTGCTGTGGCTATATTATCTGTCATTATTGCCACCCCACCCAACACTTTTTGGTTAGGGGAGCAGCTATTTTTATTATTTGTATCACTGCCCCCCTCTCCTAGTTTAAATGGTTTCTAATAAAGCATTCAAACTGCTTACTTAGAAGTCCCCACAGAGATATGTTTATATTGCTTTTTATATTTTCTTTTCCATTTGTTGCTGTGGCTATATTATCTGTCATTATTGACTGGCCTCCCAAGACTTTTTGGTTAGGGGAGCAGCTATTTTTATTATTTGTATCACTGCCCCCCTCTCCTAGTTTAAATGGTTTCTAATAAAGCATTCAAACTGCTTACTTAGAATATCTGTCCCCACAAAAGATGGGTGTAAGCCATCCTTTTTATACAAGTTCCTATTTTGCCAGGTGGAATGGCTATGTTCTATGAGCGCAAATCCTTCCTCATGACACCACTTCCTAAGCCACAGATTGAAATCATGAATGCGCCACATTGTGTCTTCTTCATATCTGTGTACTGGCTGCACTTCAGAAAAAGTCACAGTATTTGCCACCTGTTTAAGAGCAGTTCCCAAAACCTGGAGAATACTTTTCCTTGCTGCAGCTGAAATTGCTAATAGTAACTTCCTACAACCTCCCTCCACCATTGAACAGAACTATACCAAATACTGCCCACTCTGGTGTTAGAGGAAACGGCTCCACCAGAAATTTGGTTGAAAACCTCCAGTTCTGTATCCAGAAATGCTTAATTGTCAGGCAATCCCAAAAGTCTGTCCTGAGGGTACCACATTTTGGGCAGTGGAGATTTGGAGATAAGCTAATATGGGCCAATATGAGGGTGACATATATGCTCTATGTAATATATTGAGAAACATTTGCGAATATATTACTGCTGGAAGAAGCTTAACTGACTTATTACATTATACATTTTTTAACAGAATGGTTATAGTAAGTGATGGAAAATCTTGTACCTATTTAGCTAAACCTGTAGAAGAGGTCTCATGGTTTTAATAAATGTGTATAAAGTTGTAATGTTGAGAAATGGTTTTATATGGTTTTATATTTCTGGGGTTTCATATATAGCAATTTGTCCAGTGGGTTTTGCCAGTCCGATTTCAAAAAGCATTGAATGGCGCCGCTAATATAATAATGTGATTGTAAGAAGGCCATGTTATAAACATGTAGCTTAGGCAAAAGTAAGGGGGCATTTAGTATTACAATCCACAAAGCATACTAATTAAGCAGAATAGAGCATACCCCTTCTTTTTGCTAGAGTGAAAAGGGGTAGCCAGTCATGCAATCATGGAAAACTAGGTTGCCCATAAAAGGTATGTGAATAGAGAAATGGGGAAGTGGGGATTAAGTGAATAACAATGGTGTAAGAAAAGACGATCCTTACATGTAGTCATAAGAAAAGGGTTATCCCGTACTCCTTCTGGCACCTCCTGGTCATGCAGATGGAAAAACGCATGTAGGGATAGACCTTTCAAGAAATCTTGTTCCAGATGTGTATTGGTGTAGATAGACTTATCCTGTAACCAGTCGCGAAGATGTCTGAGTTGAGCAGCTGGATTATATACAGTGACATTGGGCATATTGAGGCCCCATTTTCCTTTTTTTGTTGAAGCTTGAGCAATACGGGCTTTCTTGCCTCCACAAAAAAAATGCAGAAAATTTTGTCTATTCTAGAGGAATCCTTACGAGCTAATAATAAAGGAGGGACCTGCAATGGGTATAGAAATTACAGAAAAGTAATAATTTTACCAACTCTTTGTCTCTGCTTTCGCCTTTGTGATGGCTGGGGCAATGTTTGTACTATAGAGTTGATGGATCCTTTTTGGCATGTGGACACCCAGATAAGAAAGCACAACTCTAGCCCAGCTAAGACGAATCCCAGCAGCCCAATTAGAATGATTGCGATGAGCACCAAGAAACAGAGTCTGTGACTTTTCAAAATTGACATGAAAACCTGATACATCTCCAAACTCTTCAAAGTGAGTCATCAATGGGTGAAGGGAGGATTGAGAATTACTTTAAAAAAATCATAATATCGTCAGCAAATACAGATAATCTAATCTTGCTTTGTCCTATGATGATGCCCTTCATGACGCTACAATTTTGTAGCACTGTAAGCATCGGGTTAATGGAAATATTAAAAGGTCATGGAGATAAGGGGCAACCCTCTCTGGTCCCTCTGGTCATCCCAACATCCAAGTTTTTAAAATTGTTGATCAGTAGGAAGGTGGAGGGATTTGCCTAGAAGTATTTTATAAGAGCTATAAAATCTCCTCCAAATTGACGGCGATGCAGAACCTCAAAAAGGTAAGACCAAGAGACAGAATCGAATGCTTTGTGTGCATTCAGGCTCAACAGCATATTATTCAAAGACATAGAAGACGAAGCCGCAACCGCTGTCAGGGCCAGACAGATTCCCTTAACAGAATGACATCCTGAGACAAAGACCAGTTGGTGGTCGGAGTGGAGAATAGTCTGTAGCCTATTGGCTATTATTTTGGCTAACAGCTTAAAGTCTAAATTAAGCAGGGTATTGGGCAATATGATGATGCAAGTAACAGATCTGTACCGGGTTTAGGGATGAGAATTGTAATGGCTTCATTGAATCTGGGATAAAGAGGATAATTATTTTGTATGGTGCGGTAGAGCTGCAAATGGGTGGGGATAATTTTGGCCTGTAAATATTTATAGTATTCTGCGGAAAAGCCATCTGGCCCCAGGGCCTTGTGTAGGCATAGTCCCACAATCGCCATGTTAAGAGTTTCCTGTTGTTCTGGGGTAAGGGCTGGGAGATTTGCTCTGTTAAGAGTTTGTCGCTCAAGGGGAGGGGGGGGTTGAGGGTAGAGCAGGTGTATAGGTCAGAGTAATACTCATGGAAAGCTTGTAAAATGTCATCTGACTTAGTCAGGGAGGGATAAGGAGTTTGTGTTCAATGCAGCAATATGTCCCAAATGATGACGCACCTTAGTCATACTTGCCAGTTATTTACACGCATGGTTTCCCAATGGTAAAATGTGTTTTTAGAGAAATCCAATTTAAATTTTGCCTGTGAGGTCAAGTAGCTCTCCATAATTAAGCAAGAGTCTCTATATTCCCAATGGGCCTGATCCAGAGCTACGCTGGGCTGTTGTCCGTAAGTATGGCCAGCATAGCTCTGATGCACTCCCCCGACACTCCCCCTGTGGCCGACGTAATTACACACTGTTACTCCTGCTGAAGGCTACCTTAACTACAGTGAGACTATCCTAACTTAGCCAGCATAACAGTATGTAATTACGCCAGCCACAAGATCACGGAGCTACACGCCTCTTCGTCCATAACTATGCTGTAGTTACAGACACCTGATCCAGGGCTCCCAGAAAAATACGCTTGCCAACATGTGCCCGGCGCGTTCGTAAATCGGCAGAAATGCCGATCTTACGCATTCGCCCGCCGTAACTAAAGTGGACAGCGTAGTTCTGGATCAGGCCCAATGTGTGGTCCCATTAGAATTCTCAGTATAAGCCCGAGAGCTATTAGTTAACTGGCGCTTCAATGAAATATATTTAGCCTTATTCTTTTTACTATATTGGCCGCGTAGTTGATAATATGGCAATGCATTACCTCTTTCGAGATCTCCCAAATTGTTGAAGGGATCTTTTGGCATACTTACCCATTCATTATAAAAATGTTCTGCTTAAGCACATTTTTTTAAATAGAGACAGCCAACAATTAGCTGTCAGCTGTCTGTATATCAAAAATGTGCTATTCACAGTGGCAAACCATAATGCATCTACCTTTTTACACTAAGCACTTACATTAGCCAAAAGCATTAGGTAGGGAACTGCTTTCTACCAAATATAAACAAAGTATACTGTATATATGCTGTATACTGACAATAAACATTTAAAACACATCACATTATACCTTTGATACCTTTGATTTAATTGCATATAAGCATGACAACAGGCAGTCATACTCATTTCTAAGTTGATGTCATATTTGTTTGTTATATATATAGTGTGAAGGTGCTGGTGTGGTATAACATTGTCAGATCCGATATGACCCTTCCAATTGTTAGTTATATCAGGTTGCTGGCTACTGATGTAGATGTAATACACTCACAGCTGATTATAATTTTCCCACTGCCTTACTTTTTGTTATTATTCCATTCAGATGGATAACATAACCTTAGCATTATTGCCATCTGCCCACGTAGGTCTCTCCCAAGGAATATTAGTTAGGTTTACTAAACTTCTCAAAAGAAAAATTCTAGATGCTGCCCATAGCAGCCAGTCAAATTCTTTAGCTGACATTCTCTAGTATGTAATAGGAAAGTGAGAGCTAGAATCTGATTGGTTGCTATGGGCATCATCTTTTTATTTAATTTTGAAAAGTTTAGTAAATCTAGCCCTTAGGGCCAAATTTACTAAGCTAAGGGAATAGAAAAGGGGAGATGTTGTCCGTAGCAACCAATCAGATTCTAGCTGAAATTCTCTAGTATGTAATAGTTAAATGAGATCTAGAATCTGATTGGTTGCTAGGGGCAACATCTCCACTTTTCAAAACCTGCAGCTTAGTAATTATGGCCCCTAGTATTTATATACTATGCATAAATTGGGTCTCCTTAAATATAGACAATAAAAGCAAAAATAAAAACAGATATAGATTATTTCTTCTTACTTTACTGTCCTACCCTTTTTATGTATATATACAAATGTATTTATATGTTCATCTGCTTTTTAATGAAACTCCACAAATAAACCTACATCAGTTATTCTTTAGTACATTAAGTTTGCTAAGCTTGTAAAGAATATCACAGCAGCCACCCGGCTCTGCCTGTCAATTATGGTTTTCCTTTTAATGTATGTTGTTGCTCAGATGTTTTTCTTAACAAGCAGTTAGGTTTATGTTTGTTTTCATTGCTACTCTAGTGAGCGCCTCTGTTTAGAAATGCAGATCTTTTCTTAACATCTGTTTGAATTGCTACAAATGCCCCATCAATTTTATATGCCTCTTATGTTACAGATAGATTTATTGTTGACCTTTGCAAAGGAATTTGATGTCTTTTGTTGTCAGTAAGGTAACTGGCACCTTATATTGACACAGAATGCTATTCTGCATGAAACTTACTATTGTGAGGCCAGCGCTGTTGTCATTTGTTGTTTTAAGCCCTTTTCATTACAACAATATATTTTCCAAACGCAAAAGTATTAAACAGTAATGAATATAATAGTATGCTTGCAGAACTAGTCTATTTGATTTTTCCCCTATATGTCTTTTACCATTACATTTTATATTGTGGGCATCAAAACTTCTTGTGCTATTAATACAACAGATAAATAAAGAAAAGGACACCAAGATCACACGTGTAATGTTATAATGACAATAGTTTAAAAAAAAGTTTAATAGGTTTATAAAGCTTTTAATAAGCTGCAAGTGTCCAAAGTTATTTGATATACAAGTATGTGCTGAATCAATGTTGAGCATACTCCCTTTGCTGTGGCATTCTGTATTTTATGATTTTTTGCACTGTACATGCCAAGTAAACATGTAAATGCATTATCGCAGTTGAAACAACTGAATATGGTATAAACATGATTATGTAAATTAACCACAATCAAAGCTGTGTCATATCTATTTACACCTATGACCCCTGGGGAGGTTACTAAAGAATATGACTAAATGTAATTAATAATGTCAAAACGAATTATGATAATGTTTCTACAAACAACACAAGTAAAATAGAAGGAGGGTGTGGAGGGGTGTTTTTGTGCTAAATGATCTGCTTCCTTTTTCCACACCTGGAGGGTCTGTATCCTCCACAGGGTAAAGGTTAAAAGGTGTTTATGGTGAGGAAGGTGTGAAACTAAACACCAAGCAGTAAAAAAGGAAATCGTCTTGAGAAAGGGCAAAATGCCCGAAATGCGTCAGTAGAGGTTGGCACCAAGGACAGTTACTTTACATTACTTCAGGGGTGGGGCACCAGGCTATCGTGGACGTTTCATTCTACCACTGTCCAGACTTATGTGGCTCTTGAGAACCCGGCATACTACCTCTGGGGTATGAGTTCTGTCCCTTTGGACATCCTATACCTATTTATTGACTTTATTGATTTCTACATTATTTTTTAAAATTAATTAGTCTCTATTTGCCTGATTTGTATGTATTTATTATGAATTTTAATTTTTAGTATTGAATTAAATATTGTTAAGTATTGTTTTTCCATCTTTTGCACGTTTCTGTCTTCTGCGAAATCAAGAACAGATCGCTACTCATGTTCCGCAACAAGATTTATTTTTTAATGTTCGGTGCTTAGTCTCACTTGTTTAGTAGATCAGCACCTTTTTCATCACCTTTTAAACAACACAAGTAGTAAAGGCTGTTTATAAGATGCATATGTTCTTTGCTTAAAATAGTGATCGCGTGGAAGTCTGAATAGTATAGAGGGAGCTTAGCACACCCTCAGTGTACTATTTACAAACCTATTATTATCATAGAATCATAGAATTTGATGGCAGATAAGAACTACTTGGCCCATCTAGTCTTTCCACCCATCACCCTTCCTGTGAACCAACCCTTCCTCAAACTTCCCACTTATAACTCACCTCCCCCAAGAGAGCCACACTCCCTACCACTTACACAAGGGTTTATTTTTTGTTAGCAACCAATTTTTTGTTGACATGTTTTTTGGTATATGGGAAGAAACCGGAACACTTGGAGGAAACCCACACAGACAGGGGGAGAACATGCAAACTCCACACAGATAAGGTCTTGTCCAAGAATTGAACCTATGATCCCAGCACTGTGAGGCAAAAGTGCTACTCACTGAGCCACCGTGCTGCTACTATTATTAGCATAAGCACTTTGTTTATCCTGGCCTGTCGTGCCCTCTCCCGTCTCGCCTGTCCTTGCCTGCCCTGTTGTCAGAAAAACTTTCAGTACAGAAGTCTGGATGATTAGGATCAATAGCCGTACTGGAAATACGGTGCTCGCTCATGCCCACTCACAAAACACTCACATTAGAAGTGTCTGCGTCTGGTCCAGTATCTATTACTTTAACTCTTGGTTAAATATGGATAAACATTACATGGGGATACTTGAATTACCTTTAGTCAATTGCAGTATTGAAAGAAGGACAGATTATTTCAGATGGAATAACTTCTCTATGCAAATGCTTAGACAAATTTGAAGTCATGGCATTTAAATATTAACAGAAATTGTGGTGTCAAGAGTCTCTCAATATCAAAGGGAGTTGATGAATCTAACCTGCTTAGATATTTCAATGATAACTGCTATGTTGTTAACACTAAGATCACAGGTTTTCTTGGGTCAAGACACTTAATTTTCCAATTGATTGAGTTCTCAGATTTTGTCTACATAGCTTTTGCCATAATCTTCTGCTTACATTAACAGAGTACAAGGAGATAACAGAAATTGCTATCATATAAAGATAAAGGATTTCACTTTCTTGTATAGTTTGTTTAGGTAACAAGTAATATAAATAAATTATGACTTCATAAAATTGATGATTTTGCTGTGATATGTGTTCTGTTGAGATTATATACTTGCATGTTCCCATATCTGTTCTTTAAGAACATTTGTATGGTCTGTTTGTCAATGTAAGCCATTTTTTATTACCAGACTTAGGAATGTCAGTACAAATCTGTATTTCTAAGATTGTAACCCAGGGATTTGGCTGTGGAATGTGAAAATAACATAAGAGTTACCTCTATAATACTCCAGATTATCCATGTTTAGAATAATGACAAATCCTTTTTATCAGAAAATACATTTCCAGAACTATTTTGTATTTTGAACTCAGTGTATTTTTATTTTAGGGTTGTAAAGCAATATATATTCTTTAAACGAGATAAAATGGCAGGTTAGCTATTGGTTAACAGTGTGTTGGGAGATTTTTTTTTTGTTTATGTTAAATAAATACCTCTCTATGGGCTGGATCCAGATTTAAGAAGGAGCTTGAAATTAAGGACCTGATTCATACTTAAGAATCTTCTTAAAATAAGAACTTAAAGTCACTCCTGGGCAAAACCATGTTGATTGCAGGGGGAATTAATGTCATTGTATTCTTTGCATGCAAGGATATATCTTTGAATTGCTTACTGCACACAGATACTGACCAGCTTTACTATTACACTGTTATTTAGACTTGGGCTGGGAAACATCACCTCTTAACACTAGTTTGCAACAGAACAGATGAAATATGACTCCCCTGCAATCAACATGGTTTAGCCCAGGAGTGACTTTAAGTTCTTATTTTAAGAAGATTCTTAAGTTTGAATCAGGTCCTTAATTTTCAAGCTCCATTTTAAGAAGATTCTTAAGTGTGAATCAGGTCCTAAGAGAGAAAAGTTACTCCTAGGCTAAACCATGTTGATAGCAGGGGAGTCATATTTCATCTGGTGCAAACAGTATTAGAGTGGAGAGGTGATGTTTACAGCCCAAGTCTAAATAACAGTCTAAAAGTAAAGCTGGTCAGTATCTGTGTGCCGTAAGCAATTCAAAGATATATCCCTGCATGCAAAGGATAAAATTAATTTGACTTCCCCTGAAATCAACATGGTTTCATGATTAATTTCAAGCTCCTTCTTAAGTCTGGATCCAGTCCTATATCCTTTTGTCAGCTGCCTTAATTGATATCACTCCCTACTGTCTTTCCTCCAAACCACTTAAAGCAGTGTAACCAGGGGATAAAAGGCAAAACCAGTAAAATGATGAAAATGGAGCCTATCAGCAGAAGAGCAGTACAGAAACAGTACCTGGGCATTACCACTGCTAATAATATTCTGCAGTGGCTACCAAGCAATGTGTTATGTACATGCTCTGACTGTATTAGCTAAGAAAGTCTCCCACAAAGTCTCCACAATGCTACTGTGACCTTAATGATCATATCTGTGTTTCCAAATCTTGGTCTTCAGAGATCATTGACAGTGCATGTTTTCCAGGTCTCCTTGCTGGAGCACAGTTGTGCTCTTTACTAAATCACACATTTTAAAAGCTCCGCAGGTGGTGCTCTCTATGGGCCTGATCCAGACTTAAGGTTATTTTACATATGCAAACGTATCTGAGTTACACACTACTAAGTATAATGCATTCCCCCTGGCACCTGTATGCACTTAACTTAGCTGACTTATGTTTTCAGAACCCTACCTTAACTTTTCCTTACGTATCTGTGGTCGTATATATCATATATATTGTTGTACGTAAGTGCCTAACCAAGCTTAAACTGTACAATTTTAATGCCTAAAATCGTAAATCGGTTTGTGTCGGCATGTCACGTCCTATCATACGGAGATACTTACAAGTTATATATGATCAGTGTTAACATCTGCCACACATGCGCAATGCTTTCCCACAGCCAGATATACGCATGCGGCATGCGTAAATTAGCTGTTGTAATTAAGTCTGTATCAGACCCTGTATCATTTGTGATTCTGTGAGGAGATCTAAAATATATATGGATGGTTTTGTGGCCACAAATATTTATATATTTATTGTTTGCAGAAAATGATGGGCTTCCAGTATAGATGGGTGAAAAATCAAGTTGTTGATGTCCCTGTTTGGTATCCACAGACATATTCTCTGTACTATGGGATTATGTGCCTTAATAGTGACATTTGTTTATTTCTTTTGTCAGTTCAGTAGATACCAATATTTTTCAAATATACAAACTGAGAGAGAACAATTGTTTTTGTAAATTGAATATAAATGTAAACAAATATAAAAATGACCTTATTCACACTGCTGTTTAAAAACATCATAACACTGGACTGATTCTAACTTCTGATTTTCCCCTAATTTCCTTGCATAAGAATTGGATAGGAAAGTATGGATAGCAGTGCACATAGCATACCAATCCAAACTATCATCATTTTACATTTACACAAATCTAAAAACTTAAATTATAATATTGATATCAGAAGTACATTGGTGTGAAGGGAGCTGTTAGTAGAGTTTTTAATAATTGCAGATTCGCACGCAAACTAATTCATAGTTGGTGACTCACAAAATTCAGGCATTGCTCGCAGACCTGGGCAGTGATTTAATGCAAATCACTACCTCCAGCTTGAGCATTGCTAAGGAGAGGCAGGGTTTAATGACATATTTGTGATATCAAGCCCTGTCCATCTGTAACACTATGGGTGACAGCTTTGATTAGACTGGCTGCAGGACATCAAGCAGTAATTTGCATAAATCACATCTTCAAGCCCGGCCTCCATGCTGCCCTCTCCTGTTTCTCCAGGAAGGCTAAAACAAGAAGTCGGCAACTATGAAGTAATTGGAAGTCTGTTCATTGACGCCCATTTTTGACTTGTATTTAAAACCATGACGGAAAATGTACTGCAATACATACTTTCATGTACTCCTTGAGCTGACATATACCATTTCATGCTTTTGAATGGTCTTAGACCTGTCTATTACATTTGTTGAACAGCAGAATCCTTCAAGAGATAAAAACCTTCCATTTTCCCAGATAGTAATTCCCAGACAGATAATTCAGTGGTTACAGGAAAAAAAACAGTTTATTCTTTGCCCCCTCTGCTGTAAGCTGCATCCCTCCCAAGACAGCACAAGGTAGCCATTTAGCGACAACTCAGTAATCGTTTTGTTTTAAAGGACAAGGACTAATCACTAGCTGTTTTGCATTCTAGTCACATGACAAGAAACAAGAATAAATCAGTTAAACAGCAAAATGCAGAACAACTCATTTTCATGTAAAAAGGGGTGATTGCCTTTTAATGTTGTGTTTTTTTAAGCTGTTAAAGCCCAAATATCCTGGTCTATCAGTTTATGAATTATTAATAAAAAGGGAGAGAAAAGAGGCTTTCTTTTTCTAAATGCCATCTACTAAGCCACCACAGACTGAAGTGCCTCACACTGATTCCTCATTTACATAGTCCCAGTTGGAAGCTAATGAAGACTGCTGAGCCACCTTTCAACATGCAGATAAACCTTCATGTATTTAAAAGCAGGGAATATGTGCTTGTTGCTGGCAAATTATTCATCTTAGATCTGAAGTTTTTGACACCGCCTGCGTCAGATAAACTGTCACCCAAATTGCAAACTAATTAGTGATTCAAACATTTTCGAGCTGATTGATGACAGAATAATTTACGCTTGTTTCTCAGTTTCCAGCTGGCGCAGGCTGCTGACTGGAGTCCTAATTAACGCTAGTACATCAGTCATGTTCTGCCAAGGCAGCACGTACAATTAAAAGGCAGTTTAAATGGAATATCACATTAAAGAGGCTGATAGATGTAAATGTGAGGAAACAGCGCTTTAGGAAGGAATGACAACAAAACCCACAAACCAAAACAGAATAGAAGAGGTTTTTTTTCCCCTCTAGAAATGCATAATAAAACAAATATGGCAAAAACAAAATAGACAATGACAATCCAAACACTAGATATGATGATTTTTTTGTAAATAGGTCAAACTTAAACACTTTCATTATTTTAAGATAATGTATACATTTATGGGTCAAAAATGCATTGAAAATATTACATTATTCGAACGATGCACAGAATCATCAGATTCTGCCCTGCATCAATTGATTTTGATTTTTGGCAGCCCCTTAAAATCCCAGATCAACGATGTTATGATCTGTGGTTTTTTTTGGAGTGTGTACTTACGAACGATGCATCTCAAACGATTGTCCTGCCTCTTCTTCCATACAGCATCCTTTGTGTGGGGTGGCTTTGTTTCCTAGCTGCAGGAACTGACTTCTGACTGCAGCTTCCCACGCTCTAGGTGGTGCTGCAATCATTAGCATACAAGCTGTACAAGCTGTATGCTAATGAATGGGCTGACCGAAGCAGGAGGCGGAAGGGACAGCGCTGGATCGTTCAGGAAAGGCCTGCAAACGATCCAGCTTCAAATCGTTCCAGTGTGTACAGCTGCAGGATCGCCCGATAAGCGTGAGTATAATCTTTTTATTATTGAAGATCGTTTTCAGTTTCACAGTGTGTACCCAGCTTAAGTCCTTTCCCAAACTGTTGCATAAAATTGGAGGATCCATTTCTTTTAAATGCCACAGCATGCTGGAACATAGGAACCAAGGGGCTAACATAGTAATAGTAGACCAATGTGCGTACTCGCTGATATTGGCACTGCTGTGCTACTAGGCATAGCTTTGAGTGGAGTACAGATATTAATGGGATTTGGAGCACAGAAACAAGGGGGCTGATTCAGAGATGCGATTGCGAAAAGATCGCAAATATACGCACCTTAGCTAAGATCTTAGCAGGTTCCAGCCCACTGCAAAACCAGACACTCCCCTTGCAAACAGCGGTGGATCTTAAACTTAGACCACCATTGAATTGCCTTAACTATACGCTGTCATTTGGGATCTTAAGTGACGTGGGAGCGTTCATTTAAGATCCTAAGTGTCAGTCCTCGCCCACTTTCCCTCATTTCCCTGCCTCCCCCCGCCCATTTCCATGCAAATCCTTAAGATCTTAAAGATTCGCAGCACTTAAGATCTTAAGTGCTTGCGTGCGATTCAGACCTACGATCTTAGCGAATTTACGCTCCTAACCACTACGTACATGGCGTTGCACTATTACTACGCATGCGCAGTTTTGTGAATTTTCTAAGATCTTAAATATACGCACCTAAGTGCCGTGGAAATCGCATCTCTGAATCAGCCCCAAGATTACTAGGATATAAGAAATTTGGTAGGTAAGATACAGAAAGACTGGCAAGACCCTTTGTTGTAGTGCAGGATAGGACAACACACAGGACTTCAAACACTAACAAGGGCTAGATTATGGCACAAAATGCCTTAAATTCACTTTATGGCACTATCTCTACCCATACTATGAGAACAGCATACTGCCCACCACATCAATATGAATCAATTGCAGGAATGGTTGTATCTTACCTAAATCTGATGACTTAGGGCTGGGTCCAGACCTACGGCCGACAGTGAACTCATGCGAGCCATTTGCGTAAGTTCACTGTTAGGGAACATCTGCGCATGTGTATGGCAGATGTTCCTTTAGCATAAGTACTAACATACATAAAGAAGTTAAGTACGTCACTACCTACAGGGAAGGGACAGGCCCCTCATTTACGATGGGTCTAAGCCGTACAGCCACATGTAAGGATCCAGATTTACTACCAAGAGCGGGGAGTGCAGGGGGTGTGCATTCACACCCCCCCCTACGCAATCTCATACCTACGGACCCTCGCACGCAGATCGCAGTCCACAGTTGGTAGTACCCAGTACCACAGTGGGTGGTTAGAGAAGGCTCTAGCTAAAAAACACAGCTGGCAGGTGGAAATCGGCCGGAGCTAACAAAAGTATGCAGTACAAGTAAACAGCGAAATGGTGGTAACTAGGTGAAACATATCAAGATGCTCAACACTATGGAGAAACTAGGCTACACTAATGGATGTCAGATGATATAGTATGAAAGGTAGGGTAGATCTGGAATGCACACACACACAGGTGCAGATGAAATAGCACAATATAGAAATGGTGTGGAGCTGCCATTCACACACAGGTGCCAGATAGGAATAACACAATAGGAAATAGTGGGGAGCTAGAATGTACACACAAAATAACAGGATGCTGCAACAAGTAGAGAGGGCAAGTCAAAACTGGAAAGGTAAGACTGGGAGCATAGACGGGATAAGGAAGAATGGGCGGGATAATAACTGAACCACAAAATGAAAGGTTAGGATAGACTGGTCGAACAAGACAGGGACCAAGAATGTACTGAATCTGCTGAGTAATTATAGCAGATGAATGCAGGCAGGACCAAACACTTTTAACAGCTGCTTGTTCATTCACAGACACCAAAGTTCCTGCTGCTAACTGGCTGGCATTCCAGTTTCCAGCAATGACTGGGACGCCAGACAGAGCTGCACTGCTGAGAGGGGAGTAGGCAATACAGGAGAAGGATGTTTGCATGTCGTCATACTACTAATGATGGAATACATTGATGCAGCAGCAACAGCTGTCAGGTGAGTGATTAGCCAAACCCATGGCATCAAAGAAGGCATTGACAGACTGACGGGTAAGATTACCCCGGAGAAGTTAAAATGCTCAGGCTTCAGGGATTCCCGGTAGAACTGATATGATCAGTCCTACTCTCTGCTTTCCAAAATGTTGGCCCATAGTAAAAATACAGTTTCCAACTCTTCTTAAATAGTTGAAACTGACTCCCTGGAAAATCAATTTGGCAGATTAACTTTGACATCTACGGCTGCCTTTAGTGGGCTGCACTGGAACAGACCCTGTTTGTAGCAATAACGTAACTCTTTCTTGTGAGTTGACTTTGTTATTGAGCATCAATACCATCTGTCCCAATTTTCAAAACTTACTTTCACACAAAACCCATGTGGGTGCATAAACTAGTTAAAATTGCACATATATAAAAGGCTATAATATCTGAAGTCCCCCGGTCCCTCAGGGAGTGGTTCTCCAGGATTGTCCTTTATATGAACATGGACGACATCATAACATCTAGTTTGGAGCGTGCTCCCGAATTTACCGCAACTTAGTTCCCTTGGTTATAATTCAAAGAAGCCCAAACTTTCTGCTCACTGCTCAATCATGGGATCCCTGATCCCTAAACCAATCCCCCACTGGGTTATAGATGTTTTCCACCTCTGGTTCTCTGTATGAAAGCTGCCCTAAACTTAACTCCCCTCCCCACCCTCCTTTTACTTCCACAAGCTCTCTGTAGCTCCACATGTTATGCTAATACCCCTTACCCTTCAGAATTTGTGGTGCTGACTTGGTCCAACTATAAGCCCCCTTTCCCACATCTCCTATCTCTTTGCTCTCTACCTTCCCATCGTTATCTCTCTTTGCCCTCCCCTGCCCCCATTTTTCCATCTTTCTCTGCTTACTGTTTCTTATTTCTAAAAAGACAAAAAAATAAGGGAAACCATCTGCAGATATACTTTATTTTAGATGATTGATACAAGTTGTGATTACACACTTGTATTCCTGTCTTTTTCATTGTTTTGTACATTCTGACAAATCTGGTTTATTATAAACAAATAATATAAAAGGCTGTAATAATGAATTTTGTACCAGTTTTATTTAACATTTTTTTTACAATGAGGGATGGGTAGTTCTAGCTAATGAATCTTGAATTCTTTAAATACAATGCTTGATAAATATACAGACATTTTCAAAACTACCTTGAATGAAATAGTTTAGTCACGTTCATACACAAACCTAGTAATTAAAGAAATTCTACAGATTCCTTTGCTGTACAAGTCAATGTTTGATAATTTGTCTATGATATGTCCCTCTTCTGGTTAAAGGACACTTAACTAATGACCTCCTCTATTATTCTAAGTTTTTGCTTTAAATATTTTGAAGATTTTTTATTTCATATATTTCATTTATATGAGGAGACTATTTTATTTAAACACATTGGGGTAGATCCAGAACTACGTTTGCCGTAAGCTTATTCGCGGAGCGTATTTTCGTGCGCGTAAATTCGTTACACTCCCCTTGGCACACCCCTTGCATGGACGTATTTTGTTAAGATACGCTTTCCAAACCCTACCTTAACTTTTTCCAACGTAACCGCAGTCATACGCACACGTACGTATGGACTTGACGACTTTACGCAGCTAAGCACGCCCATACTGTACAACCCCCCGCCTACTTCACGTATTTTACACGTATTTTGTTGAAACGTAAAATTGGCACGCCCACACATAAGTATTTGCGTGACACAGACCCTCCATAAGACCACTGGAAGCGGGGACCGAATACAATCTTTTCCCTTACCTTTGGGTAATACCGGGACTATCGCGGACACCAGTGGTGTAGGGGGATTCAATATTGGTGTACACTTGTACCTCCCACAAAGCAACTATCTACTGAAAATCGTTATATACGTATCTGTTAAATAACAATAGTAGCAAGTGCATGTTTATTGTATTGCTGAGCATACATTTGAAGTGGGATCCTATTAGGGATTTTAGGTGGAATAAAGATAACTTTAGGTCCATGTTTTAATATATTTTTTCTGATGTCTTAAGGTTTAATAAATCTATCATATTTTATAAGTATTGTTTTTTTCCAGTGTCTAATGTGTTTATTAGAGCCACCTAACATACAAGTGGTTTATATAGTTCAACATTTTATATAATTTCAGACAAATTTAATAATCAAAAGCGCTGTCATTGGTTTCATTTTGATTTATTGATTCCAGTTTCTGGAATTAGAGGGGAGGGTGCACTACCTCCTCAGACGGCAGCTATCCTTATTTATAATTTTGAATTTATTATCTAAGCGCCCATAAGCCTATTTTTTTGACTTGATAAATATACAGACATTTTCAAAACTACCTTGAATGAAATAGTTCAGTCACGTTCATACACAAACCTAGTAATTAAAGAAATTCTACAGATTCCTTTGCTGTACAATTCAATGTTTGATAATTTGTCTATGATATGTCCCTCTTCTGGTTAAAGGACACATAACTAATGACCTTCTCTATTATTATAAGTTTTTGCTTTAAATATTTTGAAGATTTTTTATTTCATATATTTCATTTATATGAGGAGACTATTTTATTTAAACACATTGGGGTAGATCCAGAACTACGTTTGCCGTACGCTTATTCGCGGAGTGTATTTTCGTGCGCGTAAATTCGTTACACTCCCCTTGGCACACCCCTTGCACGGACGTATTTTGTTAAGATACGCTTTCCAAACCCTACCTTAACTTTTTCCAACATAACCGCAGTCATACGCACACGTACGTATGGACTTGACGAATTTACGCAGCTAAGTACGCCCATACTGTACAACTCACCGCCTACTTCACGTATTTTACACGTATTTTGTTGAAACGTAAAATTGGCACGCCCACACATAAGTATTTGCGTGACACATACATGAATGGCCCATACGTTCACAATTACGCTATGTTAATGTGCGTATTTTCTATGGTGCGCATGCGCAGTGCGTACAAAACAGCGATTTTACGTCTCTGCCACGCGTAAATTCGCTCCGAGGCGTAGTTCTGGATCAGGCCCATTGGGATAAGTACTATTTACATGGGGGTAGATCTAGAGCTACGCACACTACTGATATTATACTAGCCACTATCGTAAAAGCACCCATTAGTACTTATTGCGCATGTGCGCGGCAGATGTTACGCAACGTAACTCAGAGCGTATGGGCCAGTCACGTATCTTCAGTGTAAGTACGTATGAAGGGGCGTGCCAGACATATGACACCCGTAATTATGCTTCGGAAGCGGGGTGAAGCATTTAAATCGTACAGTATGGGCGTGCTTAGGCTCGTAAGTACGTTCTGCCTATACGTACTTTAGTACTTACGCTGTGTAAAGTTAAGGTATGGTTCGGGAAGCGTAAAACGGCCAAAATAGATACATGCGATGGGAGTGCATAGTAAATACGCTACGCTAGGAAATGTAATGTTAACATAGCTCTGGATCTGGCCTATGGTAATCAAAAATGTCTTCACTCCCTAGGTTTATTTAAAAAGTTACAATTATTTTGTCTTGAAGTGTATATGTGATGTTTAATTTTAACACTATGGACCGGATCCCCAGACCCCTGCATTCTTTCTGTACGTGAGGGGGTCTGTCACTTCCCTCTCTCGTGCAGATTTTTGTGTGACTTATGCTGCCATAGGGCAGCCTTAAGTCACACGAGCGGATCAGCACTAAAAAATACCAAAACCCACCCCTACTGTAAAATATAAATGCTATAAATGCTTCCCTCCGCCCACCTTGGCGGGCAAAAGGGAAGCACAGCTTAGTTCCGTGTGATACAAGTTACATGCGTTAAACACACATAACATCTGGAGGGCACATGTGTCCCCCACAAAAAAAAACACCCCACTTACACACTTTGCTTGTGTAAGTGGGGTGCCGGATGCAAGTCTGGACCCAGTTCTACCTTGCTGTGTTCTAATGAAACTTTAGAATGACGATACATTCTAAATGATCAATGGTAAAAGTAAATTGCATTATGGCCTATGGCTTAAGTACCTGTTTGGGCACATAGCTTGAGTATGTACAGATTGTCATGTATATGTTGGGTTATCATAGAAGAGACTCTTGCTATAGTACTATGAATTGTGAATGAACTTGTTTCTCAAGTGTATATTTGAAATATATGATCTTATATTTTAGTGCTTTAATTGTACCAAGCTGGAGGCATTTCTATGTTACTCTTTAAGGTATATTTTGAAAAATAATTATTCATAATTATTATTACTTCAATAAATATGTCACTGTTGTTTTTCAATGTGTAACAGCAGAGAAAATTCAGAAGAGATAAAATACTTCATTTTATATTGTATCAAGTGCTCCTATACTTCTACATAGAGTAATGTTCAATTAACTGTAAGTATGTTCAAGCCTTCAGTAATGGAAAGCAATATTGTGAAATGTTTTTTGAGCTACTGTATGTTTTAAATTAAAATATAATGTCTTTCCTGACCTGTGCCAAATATTCTTTATTATATCACTTCACTATATCACTCATAGCAGAAAAGACCCTGTCTATCAGGCACATGACATGCACTATCGGGCGAAAAACAATGACAACAATAAGTACTTGAATTTTATATTAGCAATGGACAAATTGCACTTTGTTATGGAGACATTTTATCTTGCATGTGCACTCTACTGGTCGGGTTTTGAAATGATCTAACGTGTATTATATTGTTTTTGTTTTGAATTTTGGAAAATTGAAAGAAATATAATAATTTAATGTATTTTTGATGCTTGTATGTTATCCAAACCAAATCTAGCATGATACCAAAATAAGTAATGGTACAGCATACACCTATGACAGAAATAAATTCTTGTGATGTTCATAACCCACTTCCTGATCCAAAAATTAGTGTGTGTCCAGTTGTATCCAGTTTTTGTGTGTATCATATGCTGCCATGGTTAGAAATAAACTAGCAATCCAAAGTTTTCAATCTTCATAGAGTTTGGTCCTTATCCAAAGTTAATAGTGAAATCGGTATGTCTGCCAACGTTGCGGAGGCAAAAATACGGATCTTGCGATCATAAACTGTATGAACGTACTGAGCATAAGTCCATGGCCAAGCCCCTAGGTTAAATATAAGCAACTACCGTCAGATAGCATACATCACCTCTTTACTGAAACCTTCCCTCCCCCACCCCTCACCCCTTTTTCATCACAGACAGTGAAATAACGACATGGAGACCTGTATTTGGGTCTAATTTGTCAGAATATTTATTATTCTAACGAAAATTGGACCTAGGATCTGTATGCTCTTAGATCCAAAGGGAAACTTTTCACCAATTAATATCATAGCTTACTCCAGCTTGGTGGCAGAGAGCCTGCACATCACCTGATACCAGTTTACACATTTCTAGGAGCAGACATACGCCCCGCGAACCTTGGGGTACTGAGTCACCACTTACCTTGGCTCAATCAAAGACATACAGCTAGATTTTACAGGCGAGTGCCCTGAGGCCACATTTCAAGGGCGCACTACACTAACTGGTCGTTGGTCTCCCGTCACCACATGGGTCTGCTTTAGAACCGCAGCCCACCACCAAACAGTAGCAAATAGTAAAATCACAGCACTGATGCTTTTCACCTGGGCCGAGTGTGTAGCTCATTTCCCACTTTGCCTCTGATAGCCTTTACACAATTCTGGCACCCAAATATGCGTCCAACCTGTTAGGAGGGATTGGGAGAGGGAGAGAACAGTTGTACAAAGCCATAACCGATAGGAAAGCAGAAACCATAAAACCCCAGAGTATCTTGTTGGGCCAGATAGGGCATTCGCAGAGAGGAAAAATAGGTAAAGTTCCTTCCTACTCCTATGGTGTGGCGAATGGCCTGCGTCTAGGGTTTTGGTTTGCAATGTGTGTACAAACATGAACACATGAAGGGTAACAGGCTAGGGTAACATTGTGGGTCTGATATATTTTCTGTGATTTAGATTTCTATCTACCAAAATCTTTGATGTGGTCTGCTGAGCAACCCTCCCTTGACACCACTGATGTCTTAGACGCTAGAGGCCCCCCCTGACGTCATTAACAGTATAAAATAGTGTCCGATTGCTCATTACCATCGGCAACGCTGAACTGGAAGGAGAATGTCGTCGTGGCAACAGGATGAAGACCGGACAGAAGAACTACAAGCAACTATCCTGCCTTCTTCAAGCAACTGGACCGTACTCCAGTTAAATATTCCAGGACTACAAGCAGCTCTTTACGATCTCCATGCAAGTCATCCCAAGATAGATGACTGCTGAACGGTAAGTCAATACTATTTTTTTTTATTGTTAACACGCACAGAACGCATGACACATAGGTTTTTATTATACTTATTTTTAACATGTAAGGGGGATTCATACTGTATTGGAAATGTATTTTTTATTAAGAAATGTAATGTACTGTAAATATTGTGTTTATTTGTGACTGTGTGTTTTTTTTTTCACAGAGGGCATAGTGCAGCATGCTTATAACCCTTGACATGCTGACGCTGATATTACTACAAGGCACAGCAATGCTGTGGGTATTAAGTTTATTTTGAATTATAATTATTTTTGTTTTGATGGGGATTTTTACCTTCAAGTATGTGGAACTGCCATGGGGAACAGGTTCGCCCCCTGTTATGCCAATCTTTTTTTGGCATATTGTGAAAAAAACATCATTCCAAAAGGGGGTGCAAACCTGGTCTCATGGGATAGGTACATCGATGATGTCCTATTTGTATGGGGAGGCCCAGTTGAGGAACTGGAAGATTTTTTTAAAAAACTGAACGATAATGATCTGAACATTAGGCTGACATTTGACATTAGTGATAGGTCAGTTAATTACCTGGATTTAAATATCTACATTGAGGAGGGTATCTTAAAAACACAGAACTTCAGAAAAACCATGGACACTAATTTGTATATTCCGAGCACAAGTAACCAACCAGTTATGGCTGCGGAATATACCGAAAGGTCAATTTCTGAGATTAAAACGGAACTGCTTGGAACAATCTACGTTCCTCAAACATGCTGAATTAATAAAAAAATCTATTTAAGGTTAAAGGGTATTCTGAGGACACATTACATAAAACTTTGGATGAAATTAAAGAAATTAAAAGGGAATCATTATTTGTCCCCAGAGTACGTTCCAACTTTGATAATGATGTGGTCCATTTTATTAGCCAATATTCTACTCAACATAGGGAGATTGAAAGTATTCTCAAAAAGCATTGGCACATATTACAAGGTGACACAGAATTAGGTAAACATGTTGGTATACGACCAAGGTTTGTATACAGAAAGGCCCCTAATCTAAAAGACCAATTGGTGAGGAGTGCTTTCAATAGTGAAAAGAAAATACCTTCTACCATACTATCTAAGGGCTTCCATAGATGTGGTGATTGTGCAATGTGTAGATTAATCAAAGGCCCAAAAAAGATTGATAGTCACATATCCACATCTAACTGGAAGGAAACACGAATAGATGAATTTATTACTTGTAATAGTAAGAATTGTATCTATGTCATTAGATTTAAATGTGGTCTTGAGTACGTGGGACGCACCTCTAGACCCTTAAAAATTAGATGGGCTGAACATCTTTGGAACATTAAAAAGGGTCTGGAGGTGCACCCTATGTCTTCCCATTTTAAAAAACATCATGGTAATGATCCAGCAGTTATAGAAAACTTCTGTGCTATTAAGAAGGTAAACTCTCATTGGCGGACTGACGATTCGGGATCCGCTTTGGCAAAGAAAGAAATGGAATACATCTTTAACTTGAATTCGTTATACCCAAATGGACTCAATCAAGAATTTGAGTTGAAGTGGTTCCTGTAACATCAATTATCCCTATATTGTTGTCTTAAAGGTTTTTTCCTTAATTTTCTCGTATATTTGAAGGTGGGATCGAACCCGAAAGCATGATGTACCTACGATCATACCGTTATGGATGAGCCTGATTCCGTTCAATCTTGGAAGCCATACAGAATGGGCCTGGTTAGTACCTGGTGGGGAGACTCTCAGGGAATACCAGGTGTCATAGGTCAAGGATCATGTCATACGGTAAGTATTCCTCCCTTGAACTGAGAAGTTAAGATGTGGAAAGAAGGACAAACCATACCACTTCCTCATTTTCAATTGGCCCTTCCATATATTTTTTAATAGTCCTTTATATATGGTTTATACATTTTTTAGATAAAGAGATGTGTTCCAGTTCTTATAAGCCCTACTGCCCTGGACCACTTCTCTTATGTTGTCCCTTACATTATACATTTTCATTCTCTTTATATTCATAGTAGACATTCATGACCAGCTTCTTGTTTGTTGCTTTTTGGTCTAATGACTAACGTATTTTATCCATTTAGTTATATGTTCTTTAATTGCTATAAGTATCATCGGTAGGTGGGGATGCTTGCCGGCTCCCTGACCACGGATTGGCAAATGGACCTATGACTCATTGCACTTTAGAACTGTTATTATTTATATTTTTATGTTTTTTTTTATATATTTATATATTTTTTACTGATAGGTACTCTGACCATTTAGATGTTTCAGTGCCTGTTCATTTTTAAGGACCTATTGGATAGACTTTATGAATGATATCTAATTATATAAGTCAGATTGTTAGATCACAATCAATTCCCTATGTCATGTATTTATTTATAATTGTGAAGATAGGGATTTTTGGTAGTTTGTTTATACATGATTCATTTTTCACGGTTTACACTTTGCACTGTACTTTTTCTTATTTATGCCTGGAGGGTATATATATTTATTATAACCGGGCTGTTATAAATATTCCATATTATATACATTATTCACATGTTATCTCACACCCTGCGGAGTATACAATAACTTTTGGGAAATTATTTCTTGAAGTTAGCAAAAGGATAGACATATACCTTTATACCTTTATGCTTTGTTGTAATGCATTCTTGACAATATATGTTTGTATTACTTCAACTTAGGTGTGGAATTTATTTATATAATACTCATTATAGAATGATTTTATTTTATTTCACACCGGCTTTTTGCCGATGTAAGTTATTCCCCAATGTTGTTATTTTTTGTACATTCACTGTGTTCTGTTTTTATATAATTAAATTGCATATCCGATTGTTTTCAGGAATTGTATGTAGCTCTTTTGGAAAGTTCTTGTCTGGACTCATATGAGGAGTTCAATAGTAATTGTTGTCTTATTATGTATGTTCCAGAGGTATATGATTTTAGTATTGATTCACTTAGTTGCCTCCATCTTGTTTTTATCGTATTATTTCTTGGTGGATTTTATAGTAATTTGTATTAGATAGATGCATTTTGATTTTATATTAGGTAGATGGTCTTTAGAGATAATTTCTGCGGTTATTTATGGTGCCGTTTGTATTATCTTTTATTTCAAATAAGAGGTACCAAGCATACACTATGAAATGTTTATTGTTATATATATATATGTGTACAATACATCCATGGTCCGTGGACATGTACTAACGTGTTTTATCCACGTGGTAAAAGCACAAATCGCACCCCTATCTGTACAATACATAGCGACATATAGGGTTAAGGTTTCATTGCACCGCCCAGCGAAAGGAGGAACTGAGGATATTGCTAGCGGGAATACTATTTAAACACTTACCTCCTTTTAACCGGATCGCTTTTGAGAAAGGGCAAGGACCCGAAACATGTCAAGCTAATCCGGTTCGCAGAGTTTCAGCAGTCTTTTGATCGTCGGCTGGGAGACATCCCAACCTGCCACATCTGAGATTCATGTCCCGTCTGTAGTTCCATCTAAGACTGGGGTAGGAGCATTCCTATAGGACTCTGTCTATATTATTTTTATATATTGTGTATGTCCAGGATTTCTGTATTATTTTAATATTTATAGTAAAGTATTTTTATGTATTTGGATTCCCTGGCTATTTCTTTACAGTCTACCTAGTCATTGTTTATTAATTTGTTTCCCTTATTTACTTTTTCTTTTATGTAAATATTGGGAGGAAATTGAATATCCATTTCAACTGAGTTTCAATACAGATACACCCAGGACATATGGACATTTACGTTTGTGACTTTCCATTATATGTCGCTATGTATTTAGTTATTTGAATTTACTGTACATTTGGCTATATCTTACAATATACACAGATCAGCGCTTTATCATACTCACTTTTTTCTTCTGTATATGTATTTTTAGGAAGGTTAGGGCACTTTCTTGGTTTATGATACTTTTGCAGATCTATATAGCGCTTTAAAGTGGTATACCCCCTTTTTTCTACATTTGTTTCTTAATTTACATTCCCATAGTTGGGCTTCAGCGACTATTCTAAAAAGCTTAAGCAGCAACATGCTTTATGTTAGGCCTGTACTAAACCAACTCTCTGGCCATACCTCCGCACACCTTTCTCTGTCAAGATATGCCCCAAACCCATGCCATCCCACTGTGCCTGTGAATAGCTATGATTGGCGCTTCCAAATCTGAATTTTATAGTACTGATCTAGGAATTGTACCCTGATTGCTAAATCCTCTTTCAAGGCCAAAGCTATTCTGATGTAGTGATGTATTTTCAGCAAAAAGCACTCACTATAGCGATGGCTTTACATGCAAAGTTAAGGTTGCCCAACAGAGATTGACTGCATGTGTCGTAAATAACTTTTTTTTAAGACCCTGTGTTTAAAGGACTCTCGTAATTTTTTCAGTTTGTCTTGTGGCATCCTACAACAGGCCGCCATGGTATCAATTTCTATCCCTATGTAGGAAAGCCTGGTTGTGGGACCTTCAATTTTTTCTATGGGTATTGCTACCCCAAAGCTTTGGAAGGGGGCCTGTATGTAGACCAGTAGCTGTTTGCATCTAGGTGATTCAGGTGGGCCTACTAGTAGAAAATTGTCCAAGTAGTGGTTAATGGCATGTTTCCTGGTACCCACTTGAATGCATCATTGGAGGAAAGTGCAGAGTTTTTAAAAAAAGGCACAGGAGACTGAGCACCTCATTGGTATGCAGCGATCTATGTGGTACCCGTCATCCATTAGTATGCCCCTGATTTGAAATGACTCTGGGTGTAGTGGCAAGAGACGGAATGCTGACTATGTCTATTTCCGCTGGACCCTGTTTGTGTACAAGCTGCGATGCCCACTTGAAGGACTGATATCTCACTTTCATTTATGGCATCGTTTACGGACTTACCCTCTGGGTAGGATAAATGCTGGATAAGCCTAAGCTTCATGGGTTCCCTTTTGGGCACCACCCCTACAGGTGATACGACTAGCCCATCTATTGGGGGTTTTGCAAATGGACCTATGATTCTACCTAATGGCTGTTCCTTTTGAATTTTACCCTTCGCACCTCTGGCAACTGCCTTGCTGATTTCAAATTGGCCTTATGTTGGAATTGCACTGTACCTGTTACTGGTATTTGAAAACCTTCCCTGAAACCATCCCTCAAAAACCTTGCTGCTTCTTTGTCTGGATACCATTCCAATCATTTTAACATGGCATTCAGTCTGACTGTTGAGTCAGTTTTACTTAATGTGAATCTGTTATGGCCCATTGTGTGTGTGAAAGGTACGTTTGGATTTTGTGCAGTCTTTACCTGAGTGTAGGCCTGCACAATGTACACTGATGTGGCGAAATCTACAGCGAGTCTCTTTGTTGCATTGTCTGCTATTATATGCATAACATTTTAATTTTCTGACCTCTTTGGCCTGGCACGTTTTTACGTATTTACTTTGGTTACTGTATTTACCTTGTCTTGATAGTGTATTTTCAGCTGCTGTGTGCGCCTGCTGATTCACCATGTTCCTGTACCCGAATTCGATGATAGGTTGCTCTGTTTGTTTTTTGTGGAACTGCTCATCATAAATGCGTCAAGCATTATTGTGGGTTTTCTTGTGCATGGCGTGTATGAAATGCATTGAGGTCATTACATTTTGCGCCTCCTGCGGTCAAGTCGGGTGTTGGTCTCCAGGTAGAACGGCCGAATTGCTAAAGTACCGTTTCCTCCCAACCAGTTGCGAACTGGCTGGGATTTCAATTGCATATGCCTTGAGGAGGCATTGCAATCGATCCATGGAGCACTGAGCTTTCGGTTTGTAAAAATAGTCCCCCACTCCTTTCTCTAATTCTTACCCTAACCCTCCCCTCTCGCTACCCTAACCCTATCCCTCCTTTTCTGGCAGCCTGACCCTAACCCTCCCTTACTTGCAGCCTGACCCTAACCCACCATCTCCCGCAGCTCGACCCTAACCCACCATCTTCCGCAGCCTGACCCTAACCCTCCCTCCCCTGCAGCGTGACCTGTCACTAACCCTCCCTACCCCACACAGAGAGTTTACTAGACTAGATTTAAGATACTGTACAATTTGTTCCTTTAACAGTGTTTCCATCAATTTCCCTACCACTGTTGTTAGGCTCATTGGTCGTTTGACGCTTCTTCCCTACTTCTACTTTTAAGCAGGCCCTTGTCTTGGAGCTTAGTTCTGTGGTAATTTGCATTATTTTACAATGTCCTTCAAATATTTTGTTTAGGAACAACTATATTTTGAGCTTGTATCTGATCAGGAACAGCTTCTGTTAGTTTTTGAATCTGGTCAGTGTTAGATGTGTCCCCCATATCTTGTAAGTCTCTAAGAGGTGAATTGTCTTTTTTACCTGTGTTTATGAGTCGTCGCTATCTGTAGAATCATCAGCTGCTAGTTCAGCTCTAACGTTTTCATTAGTGCTCTTAACACACCAACCTCGAAACAACAATGTTGAGCCTTTGGTCCTGCTGACGGTCCTGTGTCTACTTTCTGTAACTGGCTCTGCTGGATGACCTCGACCCTGGCTGAGGTGATGTCTGTGGTGTGGCAGGCAGTACAACTACAATGGTTAGCGAGTGAGGAGTGTCGCCTCAAGGCTCAGTGACAGCCGCAATCCATGCACCCACTGCAGCTATGTGAGCGGGGACATGTCCCCTGTAAATAACAGTTACATTGTTTTTTTCCATTACAAATTGTCAGCTCACTATTTTCTTCATATTTTTTAGGTTACCTTAAAAGTAAAGGTTGTATGATATTTTCATTTATTTATTTTTCCAAAATGCAGTATATTCATGTGAGCACTTACTTATAATCCATAAGTGGTTTTAAAAATCTTAAGCTCAAAAAATAACTGATGTTTTCCTAAGAGGAAGCCACTTGTCTATTAATGACATATTACTTATTATGTTGCAAAATTGAATCTTATTGTTAAGAGCTCTATATGCACCAATACATTTCTTAAGCCTTTGAAATAACAAAAAGATAGTAAACATATAGTATATTCCCTGAAAACCCAGTAATTTCTATCCTACTTTGGAGCATTAGTCAAACAACAAGTGTGTACTTACTACAAAAGAAGAAAATATATTTAAAAGAAACAGAATTATTATTGAAACATGGAAATATAATTACGCACACCATCATGATTTTTTGGATGCTACTTTTTTTTTAAATATATAAAAAATATTTTGGTTGTTAAGAATCAACTAAAGGTATATGTATAGTTGTATGTGTTGTATCATATTAATGAATGTGTTGACAGATAGAAATGCATATACCACTATCCATTTGAAATTTTCAGGTGTACCAAGTCCTCATTTGTGCATGGGCAAGCAGGAGACACCTTGTAAGAGTCTATATAACTTAAATGCCAGCATTTCAAGACTCATAGAGCATATAGATTCATCAGTGATCTGCCGGCCAGTAAGTGTAAGTTTTGCTGGCAAGCAGATGACTTATGAGTGTCTGTGACTGAAAAGCTGGCATTTCAGCCATAGAGACTTGCACTTTGCAGGCTGGTTGGTGAGTCTTCTCTACTCCCATCTTCCCCTCACACATGTTTTGGGGCACCAAAATGAAATATCAGCTTGCCTACTTAAGCTAGCATATTTTAACATGTCTGTCTGTCTGTAAGGCAAGGGGGTCTATTAAATTTCTGAGATCACAAGACTGGGTCTTTGGTTATCATCTACCTTTGGAATGTAAAAAAAAAAAGCCAACAGCCTTCTCCTTTTCTCTCAGAAGGTACCGGTCTGAAAGCAAGAAAGAGATATATATTTTTTGAGCAAGAGGATATCAATATACAGTACCCAAATACAAAAGAAACTTTATTCCCTTTTATTTTTGTCTACTGTTGTCTCTAATATGGTAGATCATAGAGTATCACTGCTTAACTAGAAGTGTAAAATGGTCTTTCATACTACAGCACTTATGGCTTACATAAAATGACTTGCCACCTACATTAAAAATAGCTTTAGTGGGATTATACCAAGGAGTGGCAATTCTTGAGTTATTTGGAGATAATTCATTAAACAATACTCAACCAATCCCTAGACAGATAACCAAAATGGTTTAAGTACTGGGTAGGTTCATACTGTAGGCAATCCAACAAATCAACATTAGGCTTGTGCATTGAAAAGCATTAAGCTGGCCTTACCCTATAGCGATTATCGGCCCAAACACCCAATTATTGGGTGATCCTGCAAATAATCGCAGTATTTGGTGACCAGGATCAATTTTTCACAAATTTTCACCAAATAAACGCACCAGAAACTCTCTGGTATGATTATTTGGTATTTTAACATGTTTGATTTACATCGGCAGCAAGCTCCCATATATTAAGGGAACCAATCATCTATCTGAGAGGCTCACAATTCTTCAAAGGTGCTGCTGCAGATCTATGTTTTATGCTGCTCTGTCAGCTTTGAAGTATACCTTCAAAGCTGCCAGGGCAGCATATTACATAGATCTGCAGCAGCTACCATTGCTGTGTGAAGTGCGGCTTCGGCTGATCCCTGTCTCTACAACTCCCTGCAATAGCCGCTGCTGCAGATCTATGCACTATGCTGCTCTGACAGCTTTTTATTTTTGCGAGATAAACATTAAATATTAAAGATATAAAACAGATCATTGATTTCCAACCTCAATTACTATAACATGATTAATGATAAAATAGTTCAAATTGTTTAACTCAAAATCTTCTAAAGAGTAACAGAGTAATAATGACCTTCGAGATAGAATGTTAATTCTTGGGAATATCCACTAGAATAACCTTAAAAAAAACAGCACAGCTTTTCCAAAATCCAAGGAATACGGACAAACACAATTCAAAAAATTTGTCAAGACTGAGATAACTTAAATCAAATTTGTTATGTTTTTCTTAAATAACAGTAGAAATGGAAAAGGCCACAGCTGCTCTTATTGGGCTGGATCCAGACTTACGAAGGAGCTTGAAATTAAGAGAGGAAGGTTACTTCTGGGAAAAACCATGGGAGAGTCAAGTTAATTGTACTCTTTGCATGCAGGGATATATCTTTGAATTGCTTACTGCACACAGATACTGAGCAGCTTTACTTTCACACTGTTATTTAGACTTGGGATAGGAAACATCACCTCTCGACTCTAATACTGTTTGCAACAGATGAAATATGACTCCTGTGAAATCTACATGGTTTATCCCAGGAGTCACTAATTTCAAGTATGGATCCAGCCCATTATATTTATATTTTTATACATTTTTATAAAATATAGAATATTTTTTTTAATCATAAAATTAATATATATAGATTTCTTTAAAGCTAAATATTTACAGATGTGAAAGAATTTGAACAAATGTAAATAATTCAAAATTCATCCCAAGTATAAATAACAATAAGCAATGCAATAAGCAATTCAAAGATTTATCCCTGCATGCAAAGAATACAATTAACTTTACTCCCCTTGCAGTCAACATGGTTTAGCCCAGGAATAACTAATTTCAAGCACCTACTTAAGTCTGGATCCAGACCAATGCCTATGCTGGCTTGCTTATGCTCTGCACTAGTAGAACAGGCTGTTCCATTATAAAGCAATGAGAAAGTGGACGGTTTGGTAGCAGTAGCCCTGTTTCACTGCACTGCCTCCTAAATCCGGCACCAGATTAAGGTTAAGTAAATGTAAGTGCAAAATGGAGAAGATTTTAATCATTAAAAGCCCCTATTTTTAGTAAAAACACAGTCCTACACATTTAACAGTAATAAAAACTATCTAATTTAAGAATAAAACTTGTCTTAATAAACTTTGCATAGTTAGCACATTTACTATATTTTTGTAGATTGAAAGCCTTTTTTTAAATTTATATAATAGTTTTTTTTTAAATTTAATTAGAGTACATTTTTTTTTATCTTTTGCTTAAACGTCCCCCCAGATTATTTAATTTTACTTATGTTTAAATTTGTTAGTATTATTAAACAACACTTAACACTTTAGTTTTACCATTTTAGCTTTTGTCTGTCTCTATTTCTAAAACAGTCATTTCTGGCTGTGGACATACAACGTTTATTGAGCATATATAGGATGACGTTACTTTCCCCCTTGCCACTGTGTCATATGCTGATCAATGCATAAAAGTGTGAGAGTGGGATAACATACAAAGGACCAGATTTGAAAATACAAAGTAGTACACAATTTATTTCCACTCTCCTTAAAGACAGCTAGATTAAAACTGGCCTAGGGGATTAACACCCTATCATAATTCCTTAATGTAAATGTAATAATAAGGATATTACAGAAACCACATAAAACCTTTTGAAATGTCCCAAATTCCAATAATGTCCATTGTGTTACCGATATTCTTTACAATTTAACGATTTTCATCTTCTAACTGTTCAAGACAGACAATCTTCAAACTTAATTTTTTAGGATTTATTTTGGTTTCATGCCTAGAAAGTTTGGTTTCTTTACCAAATGTGTATAAGTAAAAAGGCATTTTTAATGTATAATCTTGAACTATTTTTTTTTCTTTAAGTATTCTGTGAAAACTAGAACACGAGTGCTGTAATCACACAATCATGCACTCTGTTTGCAATGAGAGTTAGAAGTCACCTGCAGTTATTCTCTGGCACTGACAGTGAAAAGTTCAGGCACTTTAAAAGGAGCATGATTATTCCTTAAATGTCTGCAATTCCTTTAGAAATGCATTAAAACAGTTTCTAAAAAAAAAAAAGTCCAGCAAAGTCCGAAAGTTACATCTACAAAGACTTTTATTGAAACCTTCTTTTTTTCAGCTTTCAAAGTATATTGTAAACTGCAATATGAAAAAATGTTATGTCCATTAAAGCCATAAGGATACAATTCCTAGCTCTGCGTTTATAATGTATTTTTTTCAGTGTGGTGCCTTAGCTTCTATATAAACCAGATATGGGGCCAGATTTACTAAGCTGCGGGTATAGATGTTGCCTATAGCAACCAATCAGATTCTAGTTCTCACTTTCCTATTTCATACTAGAGAATGCCAGCTAAAATCTGACTCCTTTTGATAATATGTCCCACTCTCTATCATTATTTTTTTTATTTTTTAGACATGCATAATTCTCTTGGTACAAGGGCTTAAGTGCACCCAATTAAAATCCTTATTGCCTGCCTTTAAATTTGTGTTGATGTAATTCCTGCAGTCTTGTATTATTGCACTTTATGTCAACTAACTGTATTCATAATATATGTGTGTACATTAGGGACCATATAAAGAGATTGAAAATAAGAGTAATCAGTTGGAAAGTTACATATGGACAATTTTAGGGTTAGTCACATTAATGTTATTCTTTGAAAGCTGGGAGAATACTTTGATTTTATTTTTGCACACAGAAGAGAACCCTTACAAAATTTACATTTAATTTATCATGGTTTTGCCCAGGTGAAACTTTCCATTGTAAACATGGACCTTTTTAGCATATTTCTAGATTCTCCCTACTTCTGAACAAACTGGATAATAGACATTTTCTAATGCAGTCCTTTTTGTCCTATCTTGATACCTAACTGAGGTTTGATTTTGGCCTTTTCCTGACTTTCCTACAATCCTGCTTTACGGGATGTAATTAAGAAAATTCTATTTTCGAAATAGAGGTATCTGAAAGCTAATTTTCGACTGCCTGTATTTCGAAAATATTAGTATTTAAAAAGTTTTAGTAATGAATGGGTATGCTAAATGGCATACCGCAAACTGTTGCCAGACCCGTCGCAGACCCGCTGGACCTGAGGTGAGTATATGGGAAGTCCTAGGGGGAGGGGGGTCTTAGAGTTTGGCTGTGGGGAAGGGAGTCCTATGGAAAGACTGCGAGGAAGGGAGTCTTAGGATCAGGCTGCTGTGAGGAGAGGGTTAGGGTCAGGCTGCAGGGAGATGAGGGTTAGGGTAATGTAAGAGGAGGGCTAGGGTAATAATTAGAAGAAGGGATACTTATAATTCGCCGGTGCGTCTTTATCCTGGTAATCATCGCTTTTCCACATCGAGGCAGAAGAAATCGATTCCCAAGGCACTTTTCTGTGGGCTGGTAGAAAACAGTCCTTTTGAAAAAGGGCCGCTTGAGGCGGTGACCCCTGCTTTACTATGGTTGTATCAAGTCTATCACACGTAACGCTATACACATGCCACCTGAATAGGACTTTTTTCTTAAAAGCTGTGGAGCCTACAACATAAGGGTGATTTGCAGAAATTTCATACATGTTTAACATCTGCATTGTTTTAAAAGAAACATTTAGAAAGTTATTTTTATATGTCGTTATTCATAGAAAGTGACGGCAGATAAGAGCCACATGGCCCATTCAGTCTACCCATGAAGTAACCTCAAACCTCAAACAAAACTAATGACTGCTACAATTAGAACTCTTTTAAATTATTTTCAGAAATTATATTCAGTATACGAAAATAGATATTTCAATGAATTAACCATCAACATTATTTTCCTGCACACACTGATATCAACTTTCCCATATCTGAATTTATTTTTTTTTTGAGGTTCTAGACACTATTAAGATGAATGGCAGCAATTTTATACATATATTTATATATTATTACATGCACATATATGTTCATGATTTCATCCCAGTATACAGTTATTGCAATCAGAATTCTATGCCATGCTGCTTTAGTCACCATGCATCAGTACAGTAATTACGAGCTATTAATGGACAAAGCAGTTTAGTAGAACAATTTTGAAACTCTGCATTGCTGATTAGAGTCCACAATTTGCTATTTTCTTACATTAACTATAGTATGATCACCAACTGTACAGTAATATTAGAGTCTTATACATGAAACCAGGCATTTCTAATTTTATTCAGCTTTTTTGAAGTGAGTGAGCATTCAGCCATGAAATATTCTCCTTAATGATCCTTGCATATAGTATCTGCCTATTATTTTATTCTTGTATTGTTAAAACGAAACAAAAGATTAGAATCTTATACTTTGCTCTCATATATATAAAATCAGCAGTAACCAATCAACTGATTTAACCTGATTTAAGTATCATCCTTCTTATTTGTATCATTAATTACCAGTTGTACTGCACATTTTAGCAGCACTGTTTATTATTACAGTAAACATTAAGTGGTAGGCATTAAAAAATAGCAGAACAAATTGAATGAAAATGCTGGTTAGTAACAAACGGCAGTGAATTAGTTAGAAGTAGAACCATTTGCATGTTACTTGTTGGTGTCCATCACCTGTTTCTAGCTGTGGAGGATATGATATAATTGTAAAACTATTGCTTCTTATATAATACTGCATTGGTGCCCATCAAATCATACCCACAGTGATAACTGCACTTGGTGACACTCATGTTTTATAGTAGTTCAACATAAAATCACTTAATCTAATAATTAACTTGCAGTAATGCCCTTTGCATCATTGTTGTAGTGATTGTCACATTAATGGATTATCGTTACAACTGCACAACTAGTAATTAATGGCAGTCATAAAAATCTCTTTATTCAAACAATCCTAGCAAGTAGTGGTGCCAATACCACTGCTGTAAGACTGTAACTTATAGTATTATACAATAGTTGTAGCATTTATATTATGCCAGTAGCAATTAATGCCGCTGGGGCTCATCACATGATTTCAGGAGTGGGGGTCATGACATTATAGCAGTAGAGCCGTAGCGCTGCTCACAACATTTTATCAGAATTAATTATCAGAATTATTATGACTAATTAACAGTAAATTTGTCTGTTACATTACACCAGTTGTGGGACTGTTCACATTAAAACACCAGAGGTGTTAATTATATAAAACAAACCATGTTCTGTCCTATCACACCAGTATAATTTACTACCAACTGTGTCTTTGTGTCAAGCTGATATACCCCATATGCATATAACAAAGATCCACTTTATTTCACTTTTGCACTGAGATAATACAATATATAGTGATATACTGAACACCCCCCCTCCCCCTGAAATAATCATTTTAAATGTATGTTCTTTTTATTTCTAAATTCTTGTAAGGATATTTCTGTCTAATTTTTGTTAGTACCATGGTGGCCATTACTATCTTCATTATCATGGTTTACACAAAAACAGAATAATAATAAACATTGCTAAGATCGGAAAACTCACACTTTAGCTAAAACCCGTTTGCAAGCAATGTATTTCTAGGAGGGATCTAGATCCGGAGTTTTATCCAAGAATAATTTTCGATGGTGGGATGAGAAATGGAAAGAGATTCTGCAATGTGGGAAGGGAGAAGTATAGTAATAGTACATTGAGGCCTTACTAGTCAGACTTTGCACAATCCATAATTTAATTGAAACCGGCATGGATGTTTTAAGGTAGGGTGCACTGATTATATCTCTATACGAGTGGCCTCCCCTCGTTCACACTGAAGGCTGGATTCAGTGGGGATCTGGCTCTGGTTTCCCTCTGCTGCACTCGAGAATCCAAAGTCTGCATCTGGTCCATAATTATAGAAGGTAAAGTAATTAAGATATTTTGTGTGTATCACATATTTATATTTTCGTAAAACAGTTTATATTATAAAGGTTATTGGTGGAAACTGTTTTAACGGAGACACACATTGCCTCAGAATCAGCACATGCTCTGTAGCAGCTGTTTTCGATATTGAGTTTTGGAACTAGAAGCAGTGGCTAATAATGCAGTCTTTTAACAGTCAGTATACAGTGGAATGCTTAAATATTACATTGTGTACTGATCTCATTATAATTAACTTATGTGTAGAAACATAGGAAGTGATGGCAGATAGGATCCACATGGCTCATTCAGTCTACCCATTTGTTTATTTAAAACTATACTGATACCTAAATCCTATTCTACTAATTAGTATAATTCTATGCTAATTTAGTTTAAGACTTATATTTATCCCTATTACGTTAAACTGTTCTACTGTGTTACCTCAACCACCTCAGATGGGAGGCTATTCCACTTATCTATCACCCTTTCAGTGAAGTAATTTTTCTGCACATTTCCTCTGAATCTACCACCCTCCAGTTTATATTCATGCCCTCGTGTTCTATTACACCTCTTCCTTTAAAAAGTGCCACCTTCCTCTAGCTGGTTACACCACTTCATATATTTGAGAGTTGCTATCATATTCCCACTTTACTTATTCTGCTCCAAGCTATACATGTTTAGTTCCTCTAGCCTTTCTTGGTATGATTTGTTACACAGGCCATGTACCATTTTAGTTGCTGTTCTTTGCACAGTCTCTAATATATTTATGTCTTTCTGGAGATATGGGGCTGGATTCACAAATAAGAGGCAGGCGCTTCTTAGTTGCGTATCTGTAGTAAAGGACCTACTGCGCATGTGTAGTAGGTCCTTTTACGCAATCTATGTACCACTTCGGTATGTAGATTGCCTCCGGGAAAAAAGAGGCAGTGTAATGCCACCTCGGGGAGGGTTTGGGAAAAAGTGGGAGGTATTTAGATTAGCCTGGGAGGGTGGGGAGGAGGCCGGTTTCGGCAAAGTCAGTGCGGACATTGCAAGGATAGGTAAGGTAGCCCTATGGCACCCGTAAGTGCCATAAGGTACCTAAAAAGTGGGCGGGATGGGAGCAGGACGGGTGAGCTAGGTGCAGGTCTATCCACACCTAACTCACACTGGATCTGTGAATCTGGTCCATGGCCTCCAGAACTGAACACAGTATTCTAGGTGAGGTCGTACCAAGGATCTATAAAAGGGTATCACTACTACTCTTTTTCTGCTACTAATTCCTCTACCTATGCAACCTGACGTTCTTCATCCAGGCCAGCAGTGACGGAATTGGGATCTCTTTTCACCTGGGTTTTCAACATCTTAAAGCAGTCTCTACCCACCTCCTGCCTCTCCATCTCCCTGGTATGAACTTTGGCCCATTTTTATGTTCTTTTATGTAGGATCAATTCTAATAAATTGTTATTTTTTAAATTTGTTTTCTCCTTTACATATCCCTGAGAGGGGAAGAAAGAACCATCAGTACCAATAATCGCACATTGGTCATTTATTCCTTCAGTTTAATATTTTTATTTCTTTTTCATTTATTTATTTTTTACTGACGCTTCTCACTGTGGGCCCTTTCAGCACTTTGAGGTTTCTCCCCTTCCCCAATTTTATAAGCATCTGACTTGTCTTTTTCATTGCTTTGTTGTATTGCTTGGCTACCTTTAAGTCACATGAAATAATGACTCCTAGATCCCTTTCCTCCTCAGTAGTTTCTAATGTAGTGCCATTAATGATCTATTGAGCGTGCCCCAAGTGCATGATATTGCATTTTTTTGTGCAGTTGCCACACTATTGACCAATCTTCTAGTCTACTTAGAGCATACCTTATTTTGTGTACCGTTCCTGGTGTGTCTACCCTATCACATATCCCTGGGGAACTGTTTATCTTTCCATCCCTAGAAGAGATTCCATTTTCTACAGCCCTCTGTTGTCTATCTTGTAACCAAGGTCATATCCCAAAGTTTCCACCTTATTTAACAGTCTTTATTTTGCACTGTGTCAAAAGCCTTACTGAAATCTACATTAGCTATGTCTACAGCTCCAGTTTTTCTAAAACTTTAGTGACCTAGTCAAAAAACTTTGTAAGTTAATGGATTTAGAATATTGTACAATTGGTTTCTTTAACAGTGTTCCCATCAATTACCCAACTACTGATGTTAGTCTCATTCGTTGAATAAGTGACTGGTTGAATAAGGCAGTTAATAGTTTTGCCAGCACCCCTCTAAGGTATTTTAATATGCTATGCTGTATCTTATTCAACCCTATTTATTTGTTCTTTTAAAACCTGTTACTCATTGCAAATAGTAGCAATTGCCTCCTTTGTATCAATAGTCTTCCTATTTAAAAGTCCACTTCTCTTTCTTTTTGTGAATATTAAACAAAAATAATTGTTAAGAGGATCTGCCTTAGCCCAATTACCCTCAAACAAGACTCCCACTCTCCGTTTTGAGTTATATTCACTTAAATTCACATCCTCTGAAGTACAAGCTGTTCATATTTTCAAAACCTTTTTCTCTGCATGTGGCTGGGATCTATTTCCCCCCCAATACAGCCTGCCAACAATTTCTTCAACACTTCTCTGCGTAGCTCCCTCACTTTTTATCCTCTGACATACCTACCATTATCATAGGTGATTTCAATATCCCCATTAATAACTCTTTATCTCCTGATGACACTAAGCTTTGCTCTCTAACCTCATCTCTTGGTTTGTCCCAATGGAGTTTACCAACTCATAAGGATAGCAATTGCATTGATCTGCTATTCTCTAAACTATGCTCCAATTTCTAACTTCCACTCTAGTGATATGGCAGTATCTCACCTTAACCAAACCCTAGAAGCTGCAATTGATCAAGTCACTCCAGCTACCCCTTTTGCACCACAGCGATATCCGTGTCACCCATGGCAGATGACACAAGAACTTAAGAGACTCTCCCGCAAAGCAGAACGTTATTGGCGTGTATCCCAGTCTCCCCATGACTTTTTAACTTACCTCAACACATTTATGGTAATGCTCTGGACAAGGACAAACAATCCTCTTTCAAACTCTTATATCTACTCAGGCTTCTAACTCCAAATGCCTATTGCACATATTTAACTCCTTACTAAGCCCTCCTGTGCAAAATGCACCAACTTCCATCAGTGCTCAAGATCTTGCATTGTACTATAAGAACATAATTGACAAGATCAAACAGGAATTGTCACCTTCCTCCTCCTCATCAGCTAACATGCTACTCAGTCCCTTTCATCCTCACCCAGGCATCATGTCCTCATTCCAACCCACAAATCTTTTTTGCTCTTCCCACTCTGCTACCTGTCCTCTTTATTCTGTACCTTCACAGGTCAATCGATGTCAATCTTCTGTACTTATTCCTACCTTAACTACAATCTGCAAACTCTCTTTCTCTCTCTCTCTCTCTCTCTCTCTCTCTCACTCACTCTCTCTCTTTCTGCTGGTATCTTCCTGTCTATATTCAAGCATACGCTAATCACTCCAATTCTGAAAAAAATAAATCTGACACCCAACTCTCCCTTAAATTATTGTCCCATTTCCCAGCTTCCATGCCCTGCAAAGCTGCTTGAAAGACTTGCCTACACTCACCTCACTCACTTCCTCTCTCCCCCCCCCCCCCCCTCTCTCTCTCTCTTGCTCTCTCTCTTTTTGCTGGTATCTTCCTGTCTTTTTCAAGGATGCGCTAATCACTCCAATTCTGAAAAAAATAAATCTGACACACAACTCTCCCATAAATTATTGTCCCATTTTCCAGCTTCCATGCCCTGCAAAGCTGCTTGAAAGAATTGCCTACACTCACCTCACTCACTTCCTATCCTTACACAATCTTCTGGATCCATTCAGTCTAATTGTTCTTTTAGTGTTCGCTTTTCTGGATCCACCTTGTCTGCTTTTTCATTATCTATTTTAGTACCACAAGGCTTAGTGTTGGGTCCATTGCTCTTCTATATTTATACAACTTCCCTTTGACAGCTAATAAGGTCATTTGGATTTCAGTATCATCTCTATGCAGATGATACACAAATCTACCTATCCACTCATGATCTTTCACCTACTGTGTTGGCCCGTGTTACTGAATGCCTTTCTGACATTTCTTCCTGGATGTCCTCCCGTCATCTCAAACTTAATCTATCTAAAACTGAACTAATAACATTTCTACCTGCTAATAAAAGCTACCCACATGGCCTTCTGTCTCTATCGACAACACTGAAATAATCCCTACTCATAAAGCTCAATGCTTAGGTGTTACCCTTGACTTTGAACTGTGCTTTGTTCCCCACATATAATCTGTCTCTAAATCATGTTACATACATCTACAAAACATTTCCAGAACACACAAATATCTCACACAAGACACTGCAAAAACTCTCATTCATGCGCTAATCATCACCCACATTGCATTATTGTAATGCTCTCCTTATTGGACTCCCACATTATAAAATTACCCCACTGCAGTCTATATTGCATGCAGCAGCTAGACTGATTCTCCTTCCTAAACGCTCTTCAAGAGCTTCTCCACTCTGTCAAAATCCCTTTTGCTAACCTACAAAGCCATCAACAAGACTGCACCCGCATACATATCCTCACTCATCTAAAGATACATCTCAGCTCTCTCTCTCAGATCTTCACAGTACATACAACTCTCCTGGACACTAAAAAATACTCAGATTCCCAGTTATACCGCTTTCACATCACCACCTCTGAAAAACCCGGTATTTTGTACCCGGGTTTTTTCTGGGAGCATTGCCGTGTCATTCTCAAAACTGCGTTATAAGTCCAGCACAAACCCGGGAATTTCCCGGGTCTGTCCCTTACACATTACCACCAAATAACCCGGGTCTGCCCTTAAGGTAAACTGTCAATCATTCCAAACAGTGGCTTTGATTGGCTTTTAAAACTGACGTAATTTAAAAGAGACAATACTGTTGCACATACTGATGATGACAGCATCAAGTGGCATTTTATTTCTACTGTCCTTGATGATGGCTGACGAGCTAGTGCTCTGTAACCCTGACATCATGGTTTTGTGGTGCGTTTTGCTGTTTTTAACAGCAAATGAAAGTTTGTTCCAGCTGCTGACACTGTGCCAGATGTTGCAGTGTGATTTGCAGAGGAGAAGGGCGCAATTATGGGCGCAGAGGCAACACACTCGGCATCAGTATTTGCGCAGGAGGAGGTCGTACATCAGGTCCAGCCTTATGTCCATCTTGAGGTTCAGCACACTGACAGAGCAAAGTTGTGGGCCAGAGACCGTGGTCACGGTGAAGCTTTCTGGGCGACTGTGGAAGCCTTTGAAGACCAACAGTGGATGGTGCACTTTTGTATGTCACGTGCGACCTTCATGTATGTGTTGGACCTCATTTTCCCTGCATTATCCAGACAGCGCACAAGATTCTGGGTTCCCATCCCACCATGGAGGAGGCTTGCCATAGTGTTGTGGTGGTATGCAACCCCAGGCGAGTACCGCACCATCGCAAGTATGTTTGGCGTAGGCATTTCCACCGTGTGCAAGCTTGTGCGTGAAGTCACAGACACATTACTGGAAGTACTGTACCATCGGTTCATCTGTTTGCCTCACGGCCAGCGTCTGGATGAAACTGTAGCCGGCTTCTTGAGACGCGGTTATCCCCAGTGTGCCGGAGCCATAGACGATACACACATCCCCATCTTAGCTCCGGGACAGAACCCTGTGGATTACCATAATCGCAAAGGCTGGCTATCGATAATTCTTCAGGCTGTTGTGGATCATAAGTATTGGTAAGCGTTTTATGCAATAAATGTTTTGTTAATCTTTTGCGTATTTTTTTGCACATGAATTTTTTAATATCCATTTCCCCCCCTAGTTTAACCGATGTCTTTATTGGCTGGCCGGGACGTTCCCACGATGCCCGCGTGTTGACTAATTCAGACCTGTACCATCTGGCTGAGGTGGAAAGAGACAGATACTTGTTTTTTTTTATTTGTTTTATCATTTACTGCTATTAATACCAAATTTATTACAGGATTACGCATGGTAGAAGGCCTGTTCTGGAACTGCAATATGCCTTCTCGCTTGTAGTACATGCTATCTTATTTATGGTGTAGGCCCTGTAATTGTTGTGACAAGTAATATGTCTATTTATTTAAATAAAATCAGAGTTTGTTTAGTTGCCATTGCCATTCTGTACTTACCCCTTTTCTCTTGTTTTGCAGAAGTCCATCATTGTTGACTATGTAGAGATCCCAGAGCATATCATTGGAGATGCTGCCTACACACGCGAAGATGGCTTATGAAGGGCTACACCCAGCACCATCACCTCTCTCCGGAACAAGTGCGATTTACTCACAGCCTAAGCCCCGATAGGATGGTGGTGGAGAACGGCTTTTGGACGTTTGAAAGGCCGGTGGCGGCGTTTAATAAAACGCTGTGATATAGACAATCACTTGGTGCCTCACGTGGTGGCCGCCTGCTGTATATTACATAACATTTGTGAGATTCAGAGGGACCGATTTTTACCAGAGTGGAACATTATGGACTGTAATGAACTGCAAACCCCTGAATCCAATACAAGAGAAGTAGAACGTCCCCACTCTAGCGTAGAACTGATAAGATCTACCCTTTCCCAAAACCTTTTTTCCTTTGTGGAATTTTAAAAAAATGAAGTCTTGTTTTTGTTGACCACAATTATATTTTTGCATAGCTAATTATTGTCATTAACTAGTGCAAACATGCTTGAGTATTAAAAAACATAAATAACAAAGGTAACACTGGCTTTATACCTTATAAACAAAATTTACAACACACAACACAGGCTTTATGCCTTTATATTTCTAAAGACAGCATTTTTAAAAGTGCTAAACATATGTTCTATTAACATAACATTTACAACAAACACAACAGTGGCTTTATTCCTTTATATTTCTATATGTTTTGTTAATCTTTTGTGTATGTTTTTGCACATGAATGTAATTTTTTAATATCCATTTCCCCCCTAGTTTCACCGATGTCTTTATTGGCTGGCTGGGACGTTCCCACGATGCCTGCATTTTGGCTAATTCAGACCTGTACCATCTGGCTGAGGTGGAAAGAGACGGATACTTGTTTCCGAGAGAGGGAAATTGCCTTTTTTTTTTTATTTGTTGTATCATTTACTGCTATTAATACCAAATTTATTACAGGATTACGCATGGTGGTAGGCCTGTTCTGGAACTACAATGCAATATGCCTTCTTGCTTGTAGTACATGCTATCTTATTTATGGTGTAGGCCCTGTAATTGTTGTGACAAGTAATATGTCTTTTTTTTATTTAAATAAAATCAGCCATTCTGTACTTACCCCTTTTGTCTTGTTTTGCAGAAGTCCATCATTGTCGACTATGTAGAGATCCCAGAGCATATCATTGGAGATGCTGCCTACACACGCGAAGATGGCTTATGAAGGGCTACACCCAGCACCATCACCTCTCTCCGGAACAAGTGCAATTTACTCACAGCCTAAGCTCCGATAGGATGGTGGTGGAGAACGCTTTTGGACGTTTGAAAGGCCGGTGGCGGCGTTTAATGAAACGCTGTGATATAGACAATCACTTGGTGCCTCACATGGTGGGCGCCTGCTGTATATTACATAACATTTGTGAGATTCAGAGGGACCGATTTTTACCAGAGTGGAACATTATGGACTACAATGAACTGCAGACCCCTGAATCCGATACAAGAGAAGTAGAACGTCCCCACTCTAGTGTAGAACTGATAAGATCTACCCTTTCCCAAAACCTTTTTTCCTTTGTGGAATTTTAAAAAAATGAAGTCTTGTTTTTGTTGACCACAATTATATTTTTGCATAGCTAATTATTGTCATTAACTAGTGCAAACATGCTTGAGTATTAAAAAACATAAATAACAAAGGTAACACTGGCTTTATACCTTATAAACAAAATTTACAACACACAACACAGGCTTTATGCCTTTATATGTCTAAAGACAGCATTTTTAAAAGTGCTAAACATATGTTCTATTAACATAACATTTACAACAAACACAACAGTGGCTTTATGCCTTTATATTTCTCAAGGCCCCATGTAGCAAGTGCAAAATATGTTATAATAACATAATTAACGTAAACAGAAATAGAAACAATTAGACATTCTTGATGCCTTAATATTTCTTAAGGCACCATTACTGTTAGTGCAAAACCTTTGCAAAAATAACATTAGAAATACAAAATTATAATTCGCAATACGAAATGTCCTGGGAAGGAACATCGGGTGGCTGATGTTGTGGGTGCGGTTTAGGGCGCATTCCTTTATAGGACACACTAGTGTGTTGCACAGCGGATGGAGTATGTTGTTGGTTAAAGGAGGAGCTTGGGTGTTTGGAGGAGCTTGGGTGTTGCGCAGATGGCGGTTGCTGTTGGCTAAAGGAGGAGCTTGGTTGTTGCGCAGCAGATGCTGGTTGCTGTAGCTTAAAGGAAGCATTTGTATATTGCGCACCAGGTGTAGCAGCCAAGGGGGGCGGAGCACCACTGAATGGCGGATGATGGATTAAGGTGGAGCTTGGGGTGGCGCTGCAGATGCAGGTTGCTGTAGCTTAAAGGAAGCATTTGTGTATTGCGCAGCAGGTGTTGCAGCCAAGGGGGGCAGAGCACCACGGAATGATGGTTGATGTTGGGTAAAGGAGGAACTGCATTGTCGCGCAGCAGATGGATGTTCCTGGGCTGTAAGGGATGCATTTGTGTATTGCGCGGCAGATGCAGCTGTCAGAGGGGGCGGCGCACCACTATATGTTGGTTGCTGCTGGGTACTTGCAACATATTCCTCCTGATGGGATTCATAGACATGACCTCTGTGGGCACTGTGGTTTCCCTCAACATGGTTATTCCAGGCGGGTACCTGAGCATGGTCATTCCAGGCGGGTGCCTCAGTATGGGCATTCCAGGCAGGTGGAGTTGGAGGCGTGGATGGATTTGGTGGAGTGGGGAAATGCTGGCTGCACCGCATTGACTGAATTATTTCCCGCATGAAAGACATGTTTGACTCCCTGTTTTCTCTGTTGATGCTTGTAATGTGGTCCAGAAAGTTTTGCTGTAGCTGGCGCTCGTGTTCGAAAAATCTCTTCATACGATCCTCCTCCTGCAGCTGCATCACTTTGTCCATTTCTGACAACTGCTCAAACATTACCGCTGTCATCGCTTTAGTTGCGACCTCCACTCTGTTGAGCCGTTTTCTTTTTTTCGGAAAATTAAAAACTGTAGGAAAAAGAGACATAATTTTAGTATAGCTACACAAAACAACGAGTGTTTATCATGTTCTGGTGCAAGAGCAAACAGATGTGTTGCAATCCATTACGCTTGAGGCCTTAATTCTCTTGCATTTGTTGCACACTACGACACGTTTGTAAATTATAATATTTCGCCCTTGCTATGTTTATTCATTCTCTATGCTGCTTCTACATTTCCTTTTATTATATGTGATTGTTTTTGACATTGTTGTAATCTTTTTGCTTGTTAAAATAGCCCTTAAATTGAACTATTGGACTTTTAAGTAATCTGGATTTTACTATGCAATGGAGGACTACACAAAATAAGAGAAAAAGGCATCCTGCATAGAAGACTACAAAAAATAAGAGAAAAAGGCATCCTGGACCTACAAATATTTACAATATCGACATCCACTTACTACATTTTGAACTACATTTACACTTTTTAAAACATACAAAAGACAATGTTTTATGGAAATGAAGGGACTTACCATTCCCTCGCAATTCAGTTGCTGCTTCCGGATCTTCCTGTGTGTGCGGTGCACAAGCTGGCGTGGATTCAGTGGGACTGAGCGCAAAGGAGCTGTCTTTAACCGAACTTTCGTCCTCTGCACATGAGGAATCCACTGGTGTGTCCTCAAACAGCTCTGGTGAAGTGGGTCGTGACGGCATGCTGCATCTTGCTGTATTCTCCTTGGATGCCATTAAGGATGATGACAGCGCAACAGGCTCGCAGGTGGCGGAATTTCCGAATACACTGTAGCAAAGGTACAGTGGCCAGTTAAGTCGCCCGGATCCACTTTTCCTCTGCATATCGTGTATCTTTGCGAACTGCTTGTTGTTGGGTTTTCACGATACCCCTTTTTTCAAGCAGCTATTCTATGTTGGAATAAATAAGGGCATCTTTTACTGTCCCTGATATCTGCTGCCTTATTTGCTCCTCTCCTCTAATTTGCAGCAGCTCACGCACCTCTTCGTCCTTCCTGTGCGCCATCGCATCTGAGCATGAGGAGAATGCCAGGCAACATCTGATGACATCAGAATCCGTGCGCCAGCGCCAAAACAAGTATCCAATCAGGTGCCAGATAGAAAAACCCGTGTTCAAAAGAACCTTGGCCGCTTTTAGACACCTACTCTTCCCGGGTTGGATACGGGAAAAACCCTTCTTTTTTCCCGTGTTCAAGTCCCGGGTCTTTTGACCGGAAGTGGCGGTTTCACATCACCACCAAAAACCCTGGTTTTTGGTGGTGATGTGAAAGGGGTATTACAGGACTTCTCCTGAGCTGAATCCACTCTCTGGAATAACCTTCCTTACCCATTAATACTATCCTCTACTCTCCAAACTTTCAAGTGCTCCCTTAAAACTCACCTCTTCAGACAAGCGTACCAAATTCCTCAACCTACTTTCTAACATTAGTCTACACAACTACTATATTATATGGCTTTCCTTTCATGATTAACAAAAACTTGTTCACTTTCACACTATACTAAAATTTCCCTCAGTTAAGCACTGAACACTCTTACCACTACTATATTATATGGCTTTCCTTTCATGATTAACAAAAACTTGTTCACTTTCACACTATACTAAAATTTCCCTCAGTTCAGCACTGAACACTTTTACCATGCAAGATGGCTGGTTCGTTGTGTGATTTATAGCTCTTGCCCTTATGTATCAATCCCCAATATCCTTTAGAGTGTAAGCTTGTGCCAGGGCCCTATTACCCTCCCTGTCTGTCTGTTATCACCCAGTTTTGTTATAATGATTGTTTAATTGTAAAGCGCTACATAATCTGCTGGCACAATATAAAAATCTGTTTATAAATAAATAAATAATACCCTTTTTTTTTTAGTTTTTTGCCTTTCAGTTATATACATAAAAAAGCTTTTGTTCCCTTTTAATTGAAAGTGGGCCAGTTCTTACTCAGTTTGTGCCTTCGCAGCACTGATAAGCTTTTTAGCCTCCTCCTGCTTTGCGAAATACTCCTCCCTGTCATCATTATTCTGAGTTTGCTTATAATTCTTAAATTACATATTTGCTTTAACAATTCTTGTGACCTCTTTTGTAAGCCAAATTGGCTTTCTTTTTCTGGGGTTTTTCTAAGCTTTCTGATGCAAAGGTTTGTTGCTGTTAATAATCAGCTTTTTAAATGTCCCCACTACTGTATATTACTTTATTTTAGGATTGACTATTTACATTTTCCATAAAACATGTTTTTAAATTTCCAGTTCAACTTTTGTATTAAATTAATTTTAAATTAAATACATGATATTAAAGGAAGTCCTATTATATAAAATACATTTGGTGCAATTCTTGAAAAAATAGGGGGAAAAAAATAGGAAAAGTTTTTTATTATTAACAAAACTCTGTAGACTGGATCCAGATCCCCACTGCATCCTATCTACTGCATGAGTGAGGAGTGGCTACTCCTTCTTTCATATAGTAGTTTTGTTACCACGACCCTAACTTAATATTCCTGCACTGTCCCCACTTAAATTGGAGAAGGTGCAGAAATGTGAATGGTACTTAAGGGCTGAAGCCAGTCCTTACTGTACAATTAGCATTCCTTCCCTGCCCACAGAGCATGGGTCATGCCCTGTACCATCTGGAAGTCATAAGACATACAAATACACATATGGATCCTCTGGTTGCTAAATTCCATCCTGGAATATTTTGGCACTGCAGTACCAGGCCAGTACCAAAAGGGGGCATTTTCCGATCATAGGGACTGGAAAAATCCCCCTAAGTGAAATTAGGATCCGGACCATTGATGTATATTTTACACTGAAGTTAAGTGAGATAGTTATGGTTTAAAATCTGTTAAACTATTTTTCTATTGCTCATAATACATATTTTATCTACCACCAAAATCTAAATAAGTGTAAATAATTTAAGCATCACTAGAAATTAGAAACATCAGGTGCAAGCTCCAGGCAAGACCAAGGACAGCTGGTCCATGCAGGAGAACTAAAATGTGGAACCCATCCAACTATGCTCAAGGCAAATGTATATTCCTAAGTGTCTGGCTTTCTTCATAAATCATCAGTTAACATTTCTTTAATGAAATAAAATCAATATAAACAACATTGATTATAATTTTTTTATATTTTCATTGTAAAATGCAAATATTTTGCATTTGACAAAAGTAAATGAATTAAACCATATCAATGTAGTCTTAAATTTAATAGTAGATCACAGGTCAATTGTAATCTAAAAATCAAATTAACTTTATAAAATATAGCATAGCCTAATTTTATTATGCCAAATTTACCAAATCACTCCATACAAATTTATTTAATATACATTTAAATTAGAAATCATATTAAATTTAAAGCCAAATGCAAAAGCATTCCGAAAAACTTTTTAGTAGTCATCATCATCATCATACATTTTAATTGATAATAATTTGATAGTTATTTAAGTGAAAATATGAAAATGTAAATAAACCAAAGAATGAATAAATGAATGAATACATTTATAGTAGGGTTGCCTTGTTAGAAACACCAGATTTATAATGTCTATTTTTATAAGAATGTCTAAATCAAAAGGATGTCCATACCAAATGCACTAATGGCAACTTCACCAAAGACTACTTGTCCATGCTGAGAAGAATTGAATCCTTGAAGCCAGATTAACTAAGCAAAGGGAAAAATGGAGATGTTGTTCATAGCAACCAATAAGATTCTAGCTGACATTTTCTAGTAATAGGCAAGTGAAAGCTAGAATTTGATTGGTTGCTATGGGCAAAATTTTTTTCTTTTTCTTTCCCGCAGCTTAGAAAATCTGGCACATGGAGTTTTTGTTAGATTAACTCTGATAACCTATCGCACAATTAAAATGTTGCATAAAGTGGAAAAAAGGGGCCAGATTCAGAGTTTATAAAATAAAAGGAAAACAGTTGGAAAGATACACCTGTAAAAAAAAGCATGTTGAATTGCAGGGTGTGCAAATTCCATCTGTTGCAAATAGTATTAAAGTTGACAGGTTATGTTCCCACGCCACGTTGGATAATGGTTTAAAAGTAAAGCTAGTTAGTACTTATGTGTAATAAAACACAACACACAAACACAAAAGCAGACTCCCTGCATTTGTTTCCAACCCAAGTGAACTCTAAATAATGGTTTAAAAGTAAAGCTAGTTAATACTTATGTGTAATAAAACACAACACACAAACACAAAAGCAGAATATTCTCCCTGCATAAAAAGAAGAACATACATTTGACTCCCCTTGAAATTCAAAAGTTTTGCCCAGGAGTAAAATTTCCACCTGCTTTACTCCTATTTCAAAGTGCGGTACAAGATCTTTGCATTTAGAATTATATACAGTAAATATTCAAATACAGAGCATGTTCTTAGGCATAACTCTTTTTTTTCCAATATTTTTATTAAGATCAACAAATACAAAATAGTAAAGGAAAGGGAAGGAAAATAGTAGTCCAAATGGATGAGATGAGCCTGTGTAGATAAATCATAAATGATCACAAGCAAGAAAGACATAGGACCTGATTCAGAGTTGCAAGGCAGCAATGCACAAATCCACTACCCACATTGCGTGTGTCCTGTCCAGAGCTGGTGCATTTGTTTGCAACATGCAGACAGATGTGTATAGGCAGAGGCTCACAGCAGCCTATACAAGCTTGCATATTGCTAATCTGTTTTTTAAAGTTTCTAAACATGCTAGAGTTATAAAAAAAAGAATGTTAAAGAATGTTACATTATGCCCGGTTAGAATTTCAAGGTTTAATTGTAAAAATAATCTATTTTAAAAACGTGTAGGGGTTATTTTAAACATAAAATGGGCTATTTATTGAATAAAAATGTCATCTGTTTTACACTTGCAACAGCTCTGAGCTGGTGTCAAATTTTATTAAACCACTCCCTTTCTCATTTAAATATAGTAAAACTCCACTATAATTACAAATAAAACTAAACAAGCCACCCCATAGTGGATCTTTACCCCACGGGGTTCATACCTCTACCGTGCACCTTCATACACAGTAGGACAGATTCAAGGCATGGGCAATGAGGATCAGGCCACACATGTAAACTACTAGTGACCAATCAAAACATATCATTCAAGAACACAAATTAGAGGTGAACATTTTGGGGGTGTAAGCAAAGCCTTATTTGTATTCACCTCTACCCAGAATTTGTCTCTCACCAGGGAAACTGTTTCTGCAGTGGGGGTAGAAGGTGTGGTTAATCATTACCCTTTGATAGAACTGACTGAGATTACTCTTGAACCCCTATGCACGTACATAACATTATTTTCTTCTTGCAGCCCTTTTACCCCATAATCTTCTTAGTCGTGATCTAATTTGCAAAGTGGATTGTATCATATACTGTATGTTTAGGAAGTGATGGATATGCTGAAAAATCATCAAAGTTTAATGGTTCATTGCCCTGCTATAGATAATATCCTTTCCAGGATAAAACAGTTTTTGACACAAGTACCCATTTCCCTATGGAGTAAGGATCGGCTAGACACTGAATTGATGGTAAATGTAGCCCCAGTAATGGTTTTCTTAAAAGAAGGTAGGACTGTGCCTAATATACCATAATATCCACTTAAACTCAAAGTGGAACTTGGGTTTTTTCTGATTATTGAATAGCTGTTAGAACAGGGTATCCTAATCCAGATACACAGTATGGACAATAGTCCTATATTCCCTGTTAAGAAGAGTAGGGGGAGGGGATACATATTAGTGCAAGATTTATTTACTTCTATTAATGAAGTATTTGAGAGCCAGTTACACAGGTACATAATCCAGCTGTCATCTTAATGCAAATTCAATGTACCTTTACTGACTTTACAGTAATTGATCTATATTTTACCTTCTTTTCTATCCCTCCTCCTCCTAACAATCAGTACCTCTTTACTTTTACTTATCAGTATGCTTGGACGTGCCTTCCACAAGGTTTGATTGATAGCCCAAATATTTTCTCCAAAGCCTTGCATAACGTTTTTCAATCCTATCAACCTGCCTGTAGCTCTGTGTTAATTCAGTATGTGGATGATTTATTGTTGTGTTTGAGAATCATTCCATTTGTCTCTGACTTACAAAATTTTGGTAATTTTTGAAAATAAAATCCATAACAGACATACAAGGTGCAGCACACGGAAGAGACTAAACATGTCTTCCAAGCACTTATTTATTTTATTATTTATTTATTAACAGGTTTTTATATAGCGCCATCAGATTGTATAACGCTTTACAATTTTAACAATCATATAACAGGACTGGGTGGTAATAGACAGACTGTGTGGGTAAGAGGTCCCTGCCACAGGCTTACACTCTATAGTATATTAAGGATTGATACATAAGGGAAAGTGCTTATAATCACACAATGGACCAGCCAGTTTGTAAAAATTTAAGGGAGCGCTTGAAAGTTTGGAGAAGAGAATAGTCTTAGAGGGTGAGGAAGGTTATTCCAGAGAGTGGGTGCAGCCCGGGAGAAGTCCCGTGACCAATAATCAGAGCATTTTTTTAGTACAGCGTAGAGCTGTATGTACTGGGAAGATCTGAGGTAGTGAACTGGGATAGATATAGAAATAAGTGAGGATATGTATGTGGGTGCACTTATATTGATGGCTTTGTAGGTTAGCAAAAGGATTTAGTATTTGATTCTTTAAATTACAGGGAACCAATGTAAAGACTGACACAGTGATTCTGGAATTCTGGAATTCTAGAAGAGCGTTTTGCATGCAATATAGACTACAGGGGGGGTAATTTTTTTCATTTTTTTTGTAGTCCAATAAGGAGAGCATTGCATTAATTAATGCAGGAGATGATTAATGAATGAATCTGAGTTTTTGCAGTATCTTTTGTGAGATATTTGTGTGTTCTGAAATGTATTTTAGATGTATGTAACAGGATTTAGAAACATATTGTGTGGTGGAAAAAAAGGATAGTTCAAAGTCAAGGGTAACACTTAGGCCGCAAACTTTATGCATAGTAATTATTGCAGTGTTGTCAACAGAAATAGAGAGACCAGATGGATAACTTTTATTGTCAGGTAGAAATGTTATTAGTTGTGTTTTAAGGTGGTGGGAGAACAACCACAAGAAGCAAATAGCACAAGGCAAGAGGTAACAAACAGAAAACTGGCACAGAGACACTAGAAACTAGAAGCTATGACCAGCACCTGGTACTTGCACTGGAGGCTATTTAAAGAACACTCCCCCAATCAGCTGTGGAAGCCAGACACACCTCCAGGGACAATTAACCTGCAGCTGGGAGAAAAACCAGACAGAAAGAACTAGGCAAGGAATTAACACACACTCTGCCAGGATGAACCTGCAGAGTGTAACAGTTTGGCAAGGAAAATCAATCTAGCTGCTGCATGTAATATAGACTGTAGGGGGTAATTCTATAATGTGGGAGTCCAATAAGGAGAGCGTTTCAAAAATCAATGCGGGAGATGATTAGTGCATGAATGAGAGTTTTTACAGTGTCTTGTGTGAGATCTTTGCGTATTCTGGAAATGTTTTTTTAGATGTATGTAACAGGACTTAGAGACAGACTGGATGTGGGAAACAAAGGACAATTCAAAGTCAAGGATAACACCTAAGCATCGAACTTTATGAGTAGAGATTATTTCAGCGTTGTCGACAGAGATAGAGAGGCCAGGTGGGTAGCTTTAATTAGCAGGTGGAAATATTATTAGTTCAGTTTTAGATAGATTAAGTTAAAGGAAATCTGATGCAAGTTCCTGCTTTATGAATACTAGAAAAAAAAACTTTGAACTGTTCTGTCTTGAAAGCCATCGGTGTTTGATATACAGCTACAATTATTATGTTAGACTTAAAAAAATACATACAGTGAAATAACCATAACATATGGCATTATAGCAACAGCAAGCAAAAATTTCACTCTCAGGTTGTTAGGCTCTAAGGAAAGTTTAATTTAATGCCAAGAATGTGCAAACTTTACTATTATAATGCAATCCAGGAGAAATTACTGCAACTGATGACAGAATATGTAATGATCTTTAGCCTATCCTTTTACTTAAGTTGACTGGCAACCATCTTAATAGGACCATATCAAGAAAGTTAGAAATCGTTAGAAAAGTTGTCAGGGTCTTAAATTAGAAGGTATATTACTTATCAGCATTTAAAGCAGCTTTTAAAGAGTATGCAACGATCCTTAGCAAACATCTTGCTTAGGACGGCCGCTAAACCACCTATATAGGACCATATTGCAGGAGTTAGAAGGTTGTCAAACTCTTAAATTAAAGAGTGTATTAATTGTCAGGTCAATGCTGTATAGACAGCAAAATCTTCAGATATAACAGTTGCAGAGCATATCTCTAACACTGGCATGCTTCACCAGATTGTATGTAAATCCCGGCTGACAACCGCCTTATTAGACATTAGTTCAAAGTCTTAATAAGTGTTATTAAAATTCCAAACACCAGCAAATAGATGGTTTCTTTGCACAGTTAAAAGGCTCTTACACATTTGTTCAAGGTAGGTTTCATCAGAAAGAGAGAATATAGCGTCCCTTACATCATTAGGAATTTAAATTCTGACCAATAGTAAAAAGGTATGCCTAATCAGAAACAAACATGTTATGTTTAACTAGTAAATTTGGACTTATATTTTCAAAAACACCTAATACATAAGTAAAATACAATATATCAACAACTAAGTAAATAACAAAAACATATAATTAAATCAATAAGCAGTTTTAAATGCAGTCCTAAATGGCTAAATATATGCATGCAGACAGAGGAAATCCAATTTACAGAAAAAGTCCTTTTAAAAGAAATGTATAAATCCATGCATTATTGGACACATTTATCATATTTTGGTGTTGGTTTCTGCTTTGAACGGCCCCCCCAGGCATATCCAAAGTGCCTTGGAAATGGATTGCTTTTGCCTCACCAAGACAATCGATGTTCCCCAAGATAAACAGGCAGCAGTGAGTGGTGAGTATGAATCTAACGCCAACCCTTACTGTAACACTCCCCTTCCATTACCCTAACCCTCTCCTTACAGTACCCTAACCCTAACCTCCCTTCTCTGCAGTCATACCCGGAGACTCCCTTCCCGCAGCCTAACCCTAAGACTCCCCTCTCTGCAGACTAACCCTAAAACCCCCTGACCCAAGTACCTCCGATCCGTTGCTGGTCTGCAGTGATGATTTCCGAAGAATTAATGGGTAAGTATGCAAACGGGCATGCTTACCCATTTATTTATAATAATTTAGCACTAATGGTATTATCGAAATAAAAGCAGCCGAAAATCAGCTTAACGTGATGATCATATTTTAACAAAAAAGAATCATTTAACCCATTCCTGTATAGTGAAATGAAATGAAACAAAAATATACTCTTTTATGTATAAATTACTCGCTATCTAAAATAAGTGCTTTTTGATAGGCTTCTTCAACTAGATATGCTGGAAAACCTTTGTGTAAAATAAATTGACCTTTTGATTACTAATTATTATGATGACAACTTTTTCAATTTAAAAATTGACTTCTCTTCTCCATCTCTTTTCCAAAAAGTTTGTATGTAAAGAATTATTTCAACATAAACTGCAATGTCCAAAAATTTATTTCACAATCACTATATATAAGAATTCTTAAATGTGAAACAAAAGAAGTTACTAAAATAAAAAAATAAATCATCTAATGACTGTATATGACTGGATTTGCTCTGAAGACCCCTCATTCCCTTTCCAAATGAGTTCCTCCTCCAAATGGGCCATAGAAGTTTTCATAGCTCAGGATAAATCTGATCCTCATAGCAGTCCCCATACACTACAAAACAAATTTTTTCAGTATATACCTGTGCTACAAAACTCTTGCTGCCTCACTACATACACTTGTTGAACCCAAAACCACAACAATAAATCTCAACAAAAAACAATAATTTTGTATATATGTGTGGTGCCAGAGATAGTTACTGAATATCAATCAAAATTTAAATGATGATCATACACTTCAAGATACAAGTTCCAATGTAAAATACAATTGTGTATCACTCCAAGATACAAGTCCCAATGTAAAATAAAATTGTGTATCAAGGTGACAGATTAGTTTGTTATGTTGGTGTGTAAGTCCCAATATAAAATACATTGTATTTCAAGGTGACAGATAAGTTTGTTATGTTGGTATACTCATGATCCCCAGGAGATTATTAAATGGTCACAGTCAATTTTTTCCTTAGGATGCCGTTCCACTCCTAGGAATTGTTAATGGAATCTTTCAATAATTCTGTTTCCCTCAAAGTCTTTATTGTCCAAAGTGTGAATGGTTTTTCCGGTTCTCTGTGTCTCTTATGCCGCTTTCCAGTGTTTGCATAGGAAAATAGACAAAGAAAGAGCACTAATAGTGCATTATCTTCAGAGGATAGTTAGCGAGCAAACAGTAATACACTCATATTGAAAATAGAAGTTTTCACATCAATAGATTAGGATATCCAACTCCTTTAATCACCACTGATTTCTCCCTTCTTTCACGTTAAGTGCATGTGTTCCTAACCAAATTCGCGTCTCAAGGGGTTAATATTATGTTTAGGCTCGTATTGCTCTCCTGTTCCTATATGTGCCTCTTTCCAGGCCCGTTCCTCCAAAGGTAAAAGGAGTCCGTGTATATGTAGGCAAAATAGAAAGATGCACTAATAGTGCATTATCCTCAAAGATAAATTGGGAGACAAGTAGTATTGTACTCACATTCGCTCAGATGTTTATACGCCTCTCACAAGATCTTAAATTTCTCCAGGCTCCACTTGTTGTCCTCTCCATTCACGTGCTGCCCGTAATTAAGGTTTAATGCTCCCTGTCGGCTGGTGTGCCGTTCAATTTAGTCCAATAAAAAAATAGCATATATAAAGATAGCACTTTTCCCTGGCTGCCATTCACTGTCACCTTTCCCGCTTCGCTACCAGTTCACTCAAATCTGGTCCGGTTCCAGAATGAATCACCGATGCGCATGTAGTATAGGGGTTGTATGATGAGATAACTTGGTACAGGTATTGTGCAAAACCACTGTCAGCGCGTTTCAATAAATCGTGGATCTTTTTCAAGGCTAATGGGTGGTCAAGGAGGTGTATTTATTTAGGCTCTGTCCAATCATGGATTTTCTCCTCATGTGAATTAATTAATCAGTCAGTATGAAGGCTCCTAACATGGAGGAAAGTGCGTCATATAATGCATGTTTAAAATATTTTTAAATACAATAATAAATACGATATTGAGGTGCTTATGATATATATATATATATATATATATATATATATATAAAATCCAAAAAGAGGCTGCTCAAATCAGTTTGTTAAAG
>WWET01000085.1:433363-444239 GCA_011038615.1 Limnodynastes dumerilii | reverse complement strand
CGTGGGATTGGACCTCGGCGGTCAGGGTCCCAGATTAGAAACCTGGGCGATGAGAGCATTGATCGCTTCCGCGGTGGAGTCCATGCCACTAGCGATTGTAGTGACCTGTAGATGGCCGGTTATACTGTTACGGTACCCCGGGTTTACCTCCACGGAGTACTAGGGTGACCGGAGAGGGAGAGAAGAACCGAGTAACTCACCGGATAGTAGAGCCTGATGTCGGACCGAGTGTTCGCCAGAGCCCCAGATGGTGGGGATAGACTGGAGCTGGTAGGTACCCGTCAGGTTACGCACCTTAGAGGAAACTCGGAAGTGGAAACGGGAGCAGAAGGGAAACGGATAATAAAGCGGGAAATAGCAAAAGAGGAACCAGAAGAGACTGGACCGTGACAAACCACAGGAAACACTAAACAACACGGAGAGACAATGGGGACAGACAGGACAAACAGGACTGACTGTACAAACTGGGACTAACAATCACTCACTCACTCACACACTCAAACCAACTACCCCAGAGGGCAACAAATACAAACACACGGGAGAAGGCAGGGAATCAACAGGAGGGATAAATACAGCAAGGTGGGAGCACAGGGAAATGGTCACACTGAGGGAAGCAGGCAAGGAACAGGGCTGGATAACAGGGGGCAAACAGTAATTCAAACAAGCAGCAATGAAGCAAGGCAGAGAAACAGGCAGACACAGGTACTGTAAAACAGACTCTATAACCGGCGCTGGCCAGGGGGCAGAGAGATCTTAAATAGAGGCTGCTAGTCCCTGATAGGCTAGCAGCCGACAGCGCCGTGCGGGGGAGTCCCTAAGTGTGTATAATGGCAGAGATCGGGAGCGCGCACCCGCCAGAGGCTGCAGCGTCGCTCCCACGTGGAGTTTGTTTACATGCTGTGTTCAGCATGTCGGCAGACGGAGGGAGAGGAACGGCACCTGCAGCGGGACCAGGACATGACGGCCAGGTGCGGGGAAGGTAAGAAATCCTGCCCATCGTGACACGGATACATTCATATCCGCACCTACGGATCACACACTTATGTGTGAATTCGGCCCATTGCCCTTTTTTTCTTATTAATATTAAAATAAAGAAAGGCAATATAATAAAAGTTAATCTTAAAATTAATATTAAAAATTTCAATAGAAAAGCAAGAATATTGCAAAACATACAATGCTCCTGGTATATTCACTGTACATTTATATATAACAGGGAAGCTTAAATCCAAATACATGATAGACTCATTAGATCATTATGCTTTAGTGGGGAGTTTCTTAAATCAGAGTGAATGCTGGTTATGCTCACAAGTGCCTCAGGGGCAAGACAATGTAGGTTTAATCCATTTACCCTTAAATTTCTCTAAGGTACTTGGAATATGGAAGGGAAGACCTACTGGAGGGAAATATAATACTACTAGATCTAGATATAAATCTTCACAAGTGCTTAATGGACAAGTCCTAAATTATAAAAATACTAAGAAAATTGGATATTGGGAAGTAATGTGGTATAATCAGACAATGGCCTACCTAAGTAGAGCTTACATCTGTGGTTGCAAGGGACATATATGTTTAGCCCCAAACTTCAATGTTTTGTAATTTGTGTTTGCTTATTTTTACTTAATGTTAGTTTGATGGTGTCATTTTATATTTGTTCAATATATGTTTGTCTATGACTAATATTTTACAAAACCACAGCAATTGGATCATTCAATCATTTGTTTCTGTCTTAACACTGTGTAAAGTCAAAAGATTAATTCTGATTCCTTTATGTTGCAAACATGTAATAAAATCTCCTCGGATGTTCAGCCTGATCTTAAACATTCCAAAAAACTTTGTGCCATTAGTAGAACTGCCATAAAAATTTAAATAACGTCTAGTGACACTGATCTGTGAGTTGTTTGCCCGTGCAAGGTTTTTTTTTAATATTGCTACATTGTTCATAAATCCTAATTTTAATGTATATTTTCTTGACCAAAAGGCCTTTTCTTGCCATGACATATATTTTTCTTTAAGTTTTCTGAAAATGTTTCAGTAATGATATAAAAATATGAAGAAATTGTGAAATGTAAAACTGATATGTAAACATTCTATGTACAGTATACACATATAAAACCATACCCACATGTATTACTTGCAATTTGTTTTAGTTTTATTGTTTGTTTTTCCTATTGTGGCTAGCACTTCTGTCTCACAGTGCTGAGGTCATGAGTTTGATAACCAGCAAGGCCCTTTCTGTGTGGAGTTTAAATATTCTCTCGGTGTCTATGTGGGTTTGCTCCAGATGCCCTAGTTTCCTCCCACACTCCAAAAACATTCTGATATGTTAATCGGCTACCGGACAGAATTAACTCTAGTATGTGTCTCTCTTAACTGTAAGCACCAATGGGGCAGGGACTGATGTAAATGGCTAAAATATTTCCTTACAGCAATGCAGAATTAGTGGTGCTGTATAATAATAAATGATGATTACAGTAGAGAGAGCTATTTAACATAAGGTTTATTTTTCTTGTGGTGGTTATACCGTAAGTTCAGGTTTGCCGACTCTCCCAGAATATCCGAGAGACTCCCGAAATTTGGGCAGTTCTTCCGGTATCCCGGGAGAGCCGGCAGAGCTCCTGCAAGCCCCACCAGCCATCAATAACTACTGTAATCCCTAGCGTTACCAGAGATGTGCGGGGCTTGATGATGTCATCAAGCCCTGCCCATCCTCTAAAACCCTAGAGATTCCAGATGTGATTGACATAGGGTGGGGCTTAATGATATGATTTGCATAAATTGCATAATTAAGCCCCGCCCCCTTGCTGAAATCTATGGCTTCCCTCTGGGTTCTCCCAGAAGGATGCTCTAAAAAGTTGGCAACCCTGCTTAAGTTTTACGAGTTTGGCACCTACCAATATAATAGCTCATTCCTGTCTATGCACTTAATTAATTTAACAAAAGCTTTACCGACCAACAAATGACTGACACCGAAAAATATTATTTGCCTCCGCATCTTAATAAAATATGTTTTTATTTTTATATTTATATAACGGACTAACTAACCAAGAAAATAACTGATTGCTGGCCATTTTTTAAAATGGTGTTTGATGAAATGTGACATTGCTTCTCTCTGGTCTTCAAATTAGAATGTGTCAGTAGGTTTAGGCCTCAGAATGGATAATTTAAATCATTTTAAAACTTCAAAAAGAGGATATCCATTTGGTCTTTTATTTATGCATGAGACCTTTGCTTCAACTTCTGCTCCCAACTGTTACTATATTTAAAACCACAACTTTTAAAGGAACTGTATGCATTAGCTTATTTTATCTTCTGTTTCAGTAAAATATTGCAGTAAAAAAATGTATTTCCTCTAAATATAATGGCTAAATATAATGGCTGAAATGTGCAATTTTTCTCTAAGTAAAAAGAGGGGGAAAAAAAACTCAGATTACTTTTTCTACACATTTATATTTTATTATGCATGAATATTGCATGCAGGCTACATTAATTTTTTGATATGGTGTTCTACATGATTTGCTTTCACTCGTTTGGATGATTGCTTCACTCATGAGCAGAAGAATGAGAGAGAAGCATGAATGACTAAAGAGTTCAGCCATGCGAGGAAAAATAAATCTTGTTTAACATTCCATGGAGAGATGTAGTCTGCTTTCCACTAATATAAATATCCTATGACGAAAGGTTTGAGAATTTCATCATCAGAATAATGTATAGCAATTCTGATTTCTCTATTTTAATTCATAATGAAAAAATGTCAAACCAGTTAGAAATTCCATACATTTTCACAAGTTTGATGGACATAAACATTCTAGTTGTACGACTACAATTCAAATATGCAGATAAAATTTGCAATTACTTTTGCATTTAAAGTTGAAGGTTATCATTCACATATGTAATTCACATTCAAGTTAAACTGGTTGCAATTCTCCTTTAATATCCTCACTGAAACTAGTATTTTTATTATTTTTAACTCATTGAAATAATAAACAAAATATATATATTAATAGTTTCCATTGAAAAATGTTTGTCTAGAATCAAGTGCATGCAGTGCAATTCCACTGCTCTAGAAACAGGAGCAACTGTGAAATGTATTCTATGTTTAAATTGGTTGCAGTCCCCGCATAAAATGAGGGATTTCCAAAACAGGGGCATCTGAAAGTTCCTTTTTGGATGTCCCTATTTTAAATACCCCTCTATTTTAGAATTTTTTTCAGAATGGTTGAGTATGCCGATTGGCATACTCATCCATTCTTTTTTGGAAACACTGCCACTGCCGCTATTGTAGGACCCGCACTGCGGGAAATGTGAGTCAACTTTCCAGGGTTAGTGTCAGGCTGCAGGAAAGGGAAGGTTAGGGTCAGGCTGCAGGGAAAGGGAAGGTTAGGGTAATGGAAGGGGAGGGTTAAGGTTAGAATTAGGGGAAGGGTTGGGGTAGTTTTTAGGCTTACCTTTCGGAGCACCGTGTTCGGTGCATAAGCAATCGAAATCCCAGCCAGTTCGAAACTGGCTGGGAGAAAATGGCCCTATCAAAATAGAGCCGTTCTTTCCGGGGACCCAAACCCGTTTAAATACAGTGTAGTAAACCTCCGGACAGGGCTACAATTCCGATCATAAGTGTAAATACATTCCCATATATGAATGAAGTATGCCACAGCTCTGAATACTTGCACAGTTAACATTGTTAGGTAAACTGTGTGCACATGTGGTTATGATGAACTAGTACAGTAGAGAGCCAAAACAAAAGTAAGGATTTTAAAATTATGTATAACTACAGGGGTGTGAACTGAACATAGTAGATGTGCAAACATATTTAGAGTTTTGGAATGCAGTTTGTTTTGTCATCTCTGTATTAGATTAAATAATATGTGTGCAATAATAAAAATAACAATGGGTATCCATAAATGCTAAGAAACAAAAAAAAACAACAAAAAAACTAAAGTAATATGCACACCTCCCTGCTGTATCCTACAAACCAAATGGGTGGGCAGTGAGGCAAAAATACCAACAATAAAATTTTAACTGTGTGTAATATCAACTATATACACTGCTCAAAAAAATAAAGGGAACACTTAAATAACACAATGTAACTACAAGTCAATCACACTTCTGTGTAAGCAAACTGTTCACTTAGGAAGCAACACTGATTGACAATCAATTTCACATGCTGTTGTGCAAATGGAATAGACAATAGGTGGAAATTATAGGCAATTAGCAAGGCCCCCCCCAATAAAGGAATGGTTCTGCAGGGGTTGACCACAGACCACTTCTCAGTTCCTATGCTTTCTGGCTGATGTTTTGGTCACTTTTGAATGCTGGCGGTGCTTTCACTCTAGTGGTAGCATGAGACGGAGTCTACAACCCACACAAGTGGCTCAGGTAGTGCAGCTCATCCAGGATGGCACATCAATGCGAGCTGTGGCAAGAAGATTTGCTGTGTCTGTCAGCGTAGTGTCCAGAGCATGGAGGCGCTACCAGGAGACAGGCCAGTACATCAGGAGATGTGGAGGAGGCCGTAGGAGGACAACAACCCAGCAGCAGGACCGCTACCTCCGCCTGGAATGCAGGATATAAAGGGAGATTATGTGTGTATAACATCAATATAAGGGAGGCTGCAGTCACAACAGACACATTAGCAGTGGCATATAAAATGCATATTTTGAGGCATATCTAAAATGATGTGGAACTTATCTAAAAGAACAGAGCATACTAGCAGGAAAATGTCAGTATATCATATATTTTCAATAAACCCCACAAAAGAGGTGGGCTGAAAATTATGGGAGCATCTATGCCCCCTCCCCATTCTGTTGTCTCTGTGACTTCTTGGGGCCACTACTTTGTGCTTAGAGCTGTCCACCGAGAGGCAGGTAAAGAAGATGCTCTTTAGCCAGTCTGACTGGGGATTACATGCAATCAGAGTGGCTAAGCAGTATTCTCTACCACTCTTCCAGCCAGCAGTGAATAGACAGTGAATAGCTGTCAGCATGATGAATAGTGGATGTCTGAATCTATCCACCAACTAATTTTTTTGTGAGTGTGTGTCTGTGTGTTGTGCATGCTTGTAGTTGCTTCTCAGGCTAAAAGTTGCCAATCAATCACTACTGCACAATCGCCTCCATGTTCTCTGTAATGAACCTTGCAACTCTCAAAGTCATTGGCTTTGTGTAGCTTTAGTTGGCAGGGTGTAAGCTTTACAGTTATTCCCACAAATAATATTGCTGTGTAAATAATGTAATGGTAAACATATGTATTTCATCCAGTTTAGAGAGTAACATACACAATGCCAACTTTAAAAAAAAGCTATTGCCTAGAACTTTGGTGTGCATGCCTGTCACATAGTACATACAGTCAAATTTAGAGTCCCCGCCCCTAGTGGTTGGTACAGGCTTTGGCTGCTAACGCCCAACAGGTCACAGACCTTAGTGGCAGTACTTGTATATGACAGATAGACCGCACAACTAAACCGCTACAAGGAGAAACAACAACACAACCAGGACAAGGTCCACAAGGAGGTAAATCGGAACCCAGATAGGAGAACTGGTGAACAAAGGAAAAGAGGTACAGGGAACCTACAGGAGAAGGATGTTTAGAAATGTACCAGGTGAAAAGGTTACATACACATCAAAGAAACTAGTGGTAATTCCAGATGGATGGTACACAAAGCAGGTGAGATGATAGGCACTGCACAATAGACACAAAAGTCTAATAAATTGTGCACACAGCAACTGGTCAGGTGAATTAAGGAAAAAAGAACAGCAGGTGCAAAGAACTATGCAAGATGACACATGCACCAGAAAACATGAGCCACATGGCCACACACAACAGATGAACACTCACTCTGCAGGAGGAAGTGGAGAGGTACAAGGAGGTGGAAGGGTAAGGAAGCCATGGGAAAGAAATGGCAAGGTAACATACTTAGCATTGCGGTCAAAGGTAGAACTGACAAACAGGAGCGTGAACAATGCAGGAGACTTGATGCTATAACTGGCAGCGTGGATTAGGACTGCCGGTTATTTAAGCAGGATACCACCCAATGAGGGGCCAGAAACCATCCTGTGCAATTGAAGAGCACCCTAGCTGCTAGGAGACAACAAGGATGCATGCAAATCCCATTTCAAACACACAGGACTGAATAGAAGTGGCACCTGATAAGGTGTTCACATAATGCAGAAACTACACATGGTAAATGGAGCGGAACAGAGATCTTTGCTGGTGTGGGTGTCATGTACACAGTGCAACCTGAAGGTCAATGCTTTGGACTATAATCATGTTGTTGTATATTTCTTTGATAGGATCTGAATTTTGTACACATTGCGTGGAATGAAATTGAATAAAATCTAATAAATTACCAATTGAACACTGTGCATGTTATTGCAAATTGATGATAAATCCTAAAGCTAGATTCCAAGAAGAATATATATAGATGATAAATAAAGAATATGGCAATGAAACTATCACTATCACAAGAGTGGTTATAACTATTTGAAGGTAACAGAACCCCTAGATACCTACACTATGTGTGCTCCCTAAAATAAATAAAAACATTTTTTAAAAATCCTGCAAGGGGGCCTAGAATGTTGGGAATAGGATATTTGACAGAATTACTGCAGTATTTATATTGATTAGTATTTACGCCCAATTGTTTTGAGTCTTCCTTTTACCTACAAGATTGGATAGTCTATTGAAATTGGATGGTCTTATATTAAAAAATGACGTATGGTTGACATTACATGATATTGAATCATTATATACCAGCACTGAATATTAATATGGCCTAGAAGCCATTAGATATTTTTTAAATATCACCTCCCCAGTCAACAGAACATCTTTATTCAAGGCCTCCTTAGTTTGTATCTTATGAGAAATATTATTTGCAACTAAGAGGAACAGCTATGGGGGCCACCTGTGCCCAAACTTATTAGAGGGAATTTGATTTTAACAAAACCAACGTGACATATATTAGACATATACTATATTTGTGCTGATATATCTAGATGAAATTTTACTCCTGTGATATAGTAGTATTGATATATTTTATTAATTTACACACACTTTGAATAAGTGCCATCTAAATTTGAAATTTGCAAGAGAGATAAATGAGACATCAATTAAGTTTTGGAAATTAACAACTAAGAATTTTTCAGAAGCATTGGATATAGATATATGCCTTAAAAAGACAGCCACAAATAGTATATTGTATAGTATAAAATGTTTTATGGAATGTTCCAAATATGAATTTTTGAGAACGCATAGAAATTTTTCATTTTCACAAGCTTTTTCTTGAGGGCACTTGAAGGCTCTCTTGAGGGAGAGCCGGTAACCTGACTACTACAGGAGATCTTGTAAAGCAGGTGGGGGAAAAGTAGCTTGGGTTGCCCTGAAAGGATGATAAGTACCACTACACTAGTCTTCTTACATATATATGTGTCACGTTATACTGCAGAAACCGTTTTTGCTCTCTTATGCAATTTGCAAATGACTGCTTAACACACTACATGTGCAAGGAGGATAAGATTCCTTTCTGTGTAATACAAGACTCCGGCGAAGAGTTCACGTTATCTGTGTGTGGAGGATTTCCAATGTATTTGTTGGAGAGAAATGTACCATTAGGTATCCACATACTGAAAGGGAAATAAGAACTCTTAATTAAAGCTTGTGCATATACATTGCATCTAAAAAGTATTCACAACACTTCACTTTTTCCACATTTTGTTATGTAACAAACTGCACAAAGATAGGTGTGCCAAGCATGTGGCATCATATTCAAAGAGACTTGAGGTTGTAATTGCTGCCAAAGGTGCATCAACAAATTATTGAGCAAAGGGTGTGAATACTTATGTACATATGATTTATAAAATGTATTTTTAATAGAGTGAAAATTTCTAGCCACTTTTCTAAAATTTCCATCTCTGACAATAGCATTAGCTGCACAGTCCGCAAAGTTGACAATTGTAGGAAGATGTCATATGTACGGCCACAGAAAAGTCAAGCATATAGCTACTATATGACCATATATGTGGCATAAGAACAGAGTATAAAGAAAACAATTTGGCCGCGCTCCCTATCTGTAAAAAAACACTTTAAGCCAATGTTATGGTATTGCAAATTTATTAAAACAATAATTCTAAAATGTGAACGTGTCACAGATAAATTTACCACAAATGAATAAAAAAAATGAATAATAATATATAGGCACACAAACAGTGGATAAACAGCAGCTGCTTAGATGGTTTAACTTATTACAACCGGTATCTCCTGCCGCAAGGCAAAAGACTGTCCACCTATTATAATTAGAAAGCAGAGTTCATAGGACAAATTCCACTACCCATTGAAGGGAAACTTGTGAGATTTTTTGCTCCACACAGAAAATATAGCAACAATGTCTCCAGTATTTTTTGGAGTAATAACAATGTCTCCAGTATTTTTGGTGGTGGAGTAATATTGTGTCTATTAGTATCACTTGAAAAGTTACATAGTCTGTATTTCACAGATGAACACCACCACAGAGATATTTTTTCTCTCCTTGATTTTCAAAATAGCGGTTCCTATTTAGATAATAGCATGCCAATCATGAAATAAAATAAATTATTTGTTGTTTTCCAAGTCTCTATTCAGAAAAATGCTCTCACATCATCTCTTAATATCCTGGAAGAACAAATTATACTACAAAGTAGCGTACCGCTACACGATAAACAATGCCAAATGTAAAATTTGTTGATGCTAAAAAGATACTGTGCGTTATACAAGGTAGCATATCGCTACTACCATGGATTGTCCTTTTTGTCTGAAACCCAAATGGGATTTTGAGAGTACTCACTGTTTGTGGAAAATGATCACGTGCGTGGCACTTACTGCACTGGCTGGCCTGCCAGATGGAGAACTACAGCGGGCGTCCCCGCATGTAGTTTGCCGATGGTGTTTATGCTGGATTTGAATTCCGGCCGGCTCGGTCAGGAAGTCAGTGGTGCTGTGATGCGCTGTCTCCACACTATTGGTGCCCAGGAAATGTGCTATGTGACGCGTTTCATCCTGACTAACGGGACTTTCTCAAGCATACCATAAGAACAGAGTAGTAAAATGTATATTTACCTTGAGCATCTTGAGCATGTGCACGCACTTGCATTACTTAGACCAGCATCACCTGTATATGCACCACCTGCATGAGCAATGACCTAGAGCAACAACACATTGACCTGCACAACCTGGACCAGCACCACCTGTACTTACTGTACCAGCTCCTCATGCAACAACTCCATCAGCACCACTTGCACCTCCAGGACCTGTACCACCTGCAATCTCCATAGCAAGGACAAATCTCAAAATTTAGTAAGGGAGCAAACGTGTTAAAAAAGAAATTTAAATTGCATTATGGTTAGCTTATCTTTGTCGGGCAATTGATGAATGTGTGCTATGTAATATAAGGTGTATTTTGAGACAGTTAGGGAATTGTCGGGCAATTGATGAATGTGTGCTGTGTAATATAGGGTGTATTTTGAGACAGTTTGTGAAATGTCGGGCAATTGATAAATGTGTGTTGTGTAATATAGGGTGTATTTTGAGACAGGGTGGGGAATTGTCGGGCAATTGATTAATGTGTGCTGTGTAATATAGGGTGTATTTTGAGACAGTTAAGGAATTGTCGGGCAATTGATTAATGTGTGCTGTGTAATATAGGGTGTATTTTGAGACAGTTAAGGAATTGTCGGGCAATTGATTAATGTGTGCTGTGTAATATAGGGTGTATTTTGAGACAGTTAAGGAATTGTCGGGCAATTGATTAATGTGTGCTGTGTAATATAGGGTGTATTTTGAGACAGTTAAGGAATTGTCGGGCAATTGATTAATGTGTGCTGTGTAATATAGGGTGTATTTTGAGACAGTT
>WWET01000085.1:419075-431601 GCA_011038615.1 Limnodynastes dumerilii | reverse complement strand
AGTCACTCCTCTTACAAAACCTAAGCTAACCTAAATATATACATCACTCCCTTTGCACGTGCAGACTTATAAGAAAAAGACCCTGCCTTAAAATTACCAGGCCATCCATGTAAAATGTAGAAGGCTCAAAAATCTGAATATGGTAATGAAATAATAGACATAACTCCCTGGCAGGATCATCCACAGAGACGGGGCATGCTACTAATATACTGTAGCAAGCAGACAAAGCTCTTTAAATAAAGCTGGCGGGGGGGCCTGGGTCATGTGCCCCAGTTCAAACAACCTTGCGCCAGTACTGGGTATAGATATCTATTAAAAATGTAATTTAATAAGTAAATAACATTTATTAGTTTTGGATAACAAATCTGGATTTTATGTTTTATGGATATTACAATAATATTTTGTACCTGCTACCTTAACTGAGCCACAGTGGGATTAATTGGTGTAATACTATTTTGCCATTTTATTTGTCTACAAAATATATGTTTATGGCTTTCTCTGTCATTTTAATTTAAGAATGTTTCACAAAGCATTTAAATAATATGGGATTATACTGTGCATTAGACAGTTTGCCAGCTTTGTTTTTGAATAACATTTTTACAACTCATTCTTTACATTATCTATAAAGTTTAATGTTTTGCTGTCAATCTGTCACTTGAGATTAATTTTAATTGTGTTACTAAAATTTGCAATTCATTGATATTTTTATAGCATGCATCTGCTAATAAGTTTATGCTTGATTGTTTGTACAATCTAAGGATCGTATTCACACCTAAGTAAGTGTGGAATGTACTTGCAGATATATTTTTACGATGGAATCCATGGCCGACTGATTCACGTACATGGATGTCTAACGTAGGATTGATGCACACATCGGCACGTAACTAGTCCCACATGCATGGCTAGAGGGGCAAGACTCTTAATGCAAATGAGCTGCATATGGAATACTAATGCACAGTATGGGCTTTCCAACAGAGTGAGGACTGATTCACAGGTAGGAGTGCCTTGCGGAAACTAACATACGCACGGGAAAAGTTAAGGTAGCCCTCGACCACTCGTAAGTTGAGGAACCGTATTGTTTTCTGTAAGGCCATTCATCTTCTCTTACTTAGTTCAGCCCACACCTGCTGCATGTTTTTTTTATACATCTATGGATGTGTGTTTATAAAATAAACAAATAAAGGCTTGTTTTTAGACTCTTATGCTGATTTCACATTTTGTCCTAGACTTTAACCATGTAAACTTGCTATTTTTTGTGTATAGTTTAAGAATGTTTTTATTTTAAACCTTAAGACCTTAAATTTCTAAAACAAACACAATTACATACTATAGTGGTTGTTTATTTTGTTTTTTTATTACATTTTTATTATTCTTTTGTAAATGTTTCATGAAACTTTCTATATGTAGTGGCTCATTATTTTTATAACTTCATACAGTATTTGTTTATGTTTTTTTGTAAAGTATGTCATGTTTATTTTTAATTCTTGTTTTATTTTTTATGGTTATTTTTTATTACAAATTTTAATGACAGTACTGAACATTTTTAGGAAACAAATTTATATTACATTTCCAGAGGCTAATCAGTTATTGGTTACGTATTGGTTCCGTTATTTGATTCATAAGCAATTTTAAACACCATTCACATGACCGATTCACAGCTTATAAAGTCTGCATCTAATTATATATTTAATTATTATATATTTAATTATACGCAGGAAAGACTTACATCCTTATTTTGTACTCTCGACCCAGGGGGAGTGGTTAATCGTTTTCTTTCTTTTCTGTGAATCAGTGTTGCAGATTTTTCACTTGCGAATATTTAGGTAAGTAATTTTACTCTTAAATGTGAATATGGTCCTAAGTCAGGGGTGGGGTACCCCCGGACCAAGGGCCGTATAAGGCCAGCAAAACCATTATGTCTGGCCCTTCGCAGGTGGGACTCAAGTGAGGGTGTGGCTTGGCTCCCAGACGTGCTCTCTAGAGCTCCAGGGCTGTAGGCCCCAAAATCACTTTGCCCTGCTTCCAGCGCTCTGAAACTAAGGGCTGCATTGCTCGGTGGGATCCTGCAGGCTACATATCCCATTCTGCTCCTGGGTTCCTTGTGGCAGCTGGGACACTGAAACTCTCCATAATACTGGATCCTGATCAGGAAACTCTCATTAGGGAACAGCCTGCGTATGGTAGTGTTACGATACTTTGGGTTTACCTGGTAGAGTACCGTAGTGGTCGTGGAAAAGGTAGTAGACTGTAGTGGCGCCCAGTGTTTACCTCGGAGAGAAGCAAGGCGGCCACGGAAAAGAGAGAGGTAGTGACCGAGTGGGTTACCGGAGCCCGGAGACTCTACTATTGGGGGATTTTCACCAGAGCCCCTGATGGTGGGGATGGATTTGGAGGCAGCCCAACAGCCTGGACGAGCTCCATTGAACCCGACTCGAGGAAGAGAAAGGGAAACCCGGAGTGGATACCAGACAGAGGGGATGGGAGCAGTCAGGTAAGTGGGAGTAGAGCCAGTCCGGAAGAGACCAGACTGTGACAGACTACGAGCAACACTAAACCCAGCACGAAGGACAGAAGAATGTTCATGGGACAAGTCAAGATGCACTAGGACTTGTGCACATTCACTCACACAGCAGGACCTCCGAAGAGTTAACATAAACAGGCACTCAAGGGATAAATAGGTACTGAAGGGAAGGTAGGTACAAAGAGGGATGAGAACCAGGGCAGAATACACAAGGGGAAATGAGGCAGGAATCAAGGCAGGTAAGTGGGTCAAACAACGGTCAGATCACTAGGCTGGAAGCACTAGGCACACAAGGTAAGTAGCAGGTCACAGAACTGAGAACAGACTCTATAACCGGCGTGGGAATGCAGACAGGAAGGACTGATAAAGTATCTGCTGTCCCCTGATAGGACAGCCAAGAAACAGCCCCCCCCTGACGATGAAGCGCTCCCCTGGTAACCAGGAACGCATAAAGGAAGTGAATGCAGAGCAAGCGGCTGAACGGGGAAGCGGCACCACATGGAAAGGTAACTATGACGCTGTAACTATGCAGGCCGTCGGCAGGGCGATCCCCAGAGACACGCGCTGTGGAACAGAGGTAAGCTGAACAGCGTGGGACGGGACAGACACAGAAGTTTCACCGTTACACGGCAGTGTAACAGGTAGCAGCTGGATCTCCGGGCCACTGCTGCCATTTTCTTCCAAAGCTCACATTAAGGGCCTCATTCATTAAAAACGATTTTGGGCCACAATTTTACATCGCGGCCCATCGCGGCGATATCGGCGCGATTTTTTTTTTTTACATTGAAATTCATTAACCCGCAATTATTTTTAAACACAGGCGATGTTCCGCGATGTTTTTAGGGCTTAATCGCGGTGATTTTCAGAAAAAAAATCACAGCGATTAGCCCTTTAAGTAATCGTGGCAAATCACGTGTGTTAGAAAAAAATCGTAAGTGCTGCATGGCTGCAATCTGTAGCCATGCTGTACTCATGGAACTACAAGGATCAACAAAGGTGATCCTTGTAATTCTGTCAGTACAGCATGGCTACACTTGCAGTCATGCCGCGCTGCGTTTACAGTGTCCAAAAAAAAAAAAATCCCTACACATACATTAACCCTTACATTGCTATAATAAAGTTTGCATGTGAAAAAATATATTTACCTAACTAACATTGTACCCTACGTGAGTGCACTTACCTTAGGTGGTCATCTCTCCTAATGTAAGTGTTGTATGTGAAGTGTATCGTGTGTATAAAAATTAAAAAAATCTTTTTACACTCACCATTAGATGTCCGCATCTTGGGAGCCTTCTAATGTTCTTTAAATGATGTCTACTTGTCTTTTCTTCCAGCTTTCCGAAAATTCTCCTGTTGACACGCAGCTGAAGAGGCTTCTTCTTCCTCCCGGCATCTTCTAATGACATTCCGGCCAGTAGGGGGCAGTGTTTATATACTGAAGGTGACGTCAGTAACAGTAGGGCACCAATGTTCCTGACGTAACCTTCAGTATATCGATTCCCCACCCCTGGTCTGACTGGACATATATGTAGCACCTCCCATTGAACCAGATCCAGAACTTTGCTGCAATGTGATCACAGTTGACCCAACTGTACTATAAGTATAGCTCCCCCTTCCCACCAAAGGAATTTTTACCAGGACAGGATACAAATTTGTACTGGTAATGTGGCACTTGTGCATTTGCTGCTTACCAGAAATGGGCAGGTTCTGACCTTGGTGATTGGAAAACACCCCCTTGTGGTAAGTACGGATCATATTTATTATGTAAATATGATATATGTTACTGAGATATCTACATTTAGGAGGTCTGTGTCATTTTTATATGTCAGCCTGTAAGGATCTTATCTTTTTATATTTTGCAATTTGCATAAACATGGCCATTACAGTACTTTGCTCCTTTGATTGAAAGGTGTCACCTAGATTGTTTTCAGCTAAGAATCCTAGCCATGTGTGCATGCCTGTATTCTATCAGGATTGGCAAATTTCTATTTCTTCCCTCTGGGAAATCTCAGAGGAAAAAAACAAGATGCTGGGAAGGGACGGGGCTTAATGGCACAACGTCTGCAAATAGTGTTGTGAAGCTCCGCCCCCTAACCATCAATACTATTATTCATAGTGTTAAGAGGAAGATGGGCAGGGCTTGATAATTCTTAGTATCACACAATCCGTAGTATCACTAGGAATAAGAAAATTGATAAAGAGGAGGAAGTGGCTTAAGGCCATGTCGTCTGACCAAGATTTATTAATGGCATCCAATGTACTCATGCGGCATGTGTAAATCTGGCTGCGGAAACGCACTGTACATGCGCGCAGCAGATGTTAGTCATTGTAACTCTGATCATACATAACGTGTATGTAACTCTATACAATAGTGCTCATTATTTGCATCATGGGCGGAGAGAGGCATTTAAATTGTACAGTATGGGCTCAGTTAGGCACTTACGTATGACAAGACATTGCGTATGACAAGAGAAATGGAAGGAAAATTTAATGTAGGGTTCTGAACATGTAAGTCAGCTAATTTATGTATGTAAGAGGGGAGTATCAGGAGGAGTGCATTAACCTTAGTAGTGCGTATCTTAGGCATGTATGTTTACGTAAAACAAACTTAAGTCTGGTTCAGCCAATGATTTGGACCTCAAGTCCATTGCGGGAGATTTGCCTGTTTCCCCGGACACCAGGGGAAATGCCTGAATTTTGTAAATGACCCCTATATTCTGGAACAGTCAGCAACCTTGATTCAATACATGTGCAGTACATAAAAAACTCCCTGCCCACACAAATAAAAATAGCAAAAAAACAATAAAATATAATAATAATAATAGGTTATTAAATGATAAAAGGAGAAAGAAAAACAGATTGGCAGTTGCCTCAGTTTACCAATTGGTGTCAGTCATGATCTGAGGAGAGATCACACTGACATCGGAGTGGAGTAAAGAACAGATAATTACAACTGAGTAAGTTACTACCGATTTCTGGCAGACTGAAATCTTAAGAGTGAGGAGCAAAGGGATAAATTGGGAACAAGGATAAGTTGTTGGTTAAAGATAGTTATAAAGACAGCTTTGAAGACACATATTGAACTGTGATATTCTTATTGTTGCACTGAGTGACTCATGGAATATAGAATTGGTAATTGTTTTGCTAGCCTCAGTTGCAGGTCAGTCATAAAGCATATTACATAGAAACATAGAAACATAGAAAGTGACAGCAGATAAGAGCCACATGGCCCATCCAGTCTGCCCAGATGTTTATTTAAAACTATACTGACCCAAGACCCTATTTAACCTTAATATTAGCTATAGGCCAGATCCAGACTTACGCAATGGACTTCTAGCACACATGTGGGTCCTCAGGATCAGGATCCAGCCTCCTGTACTGGAAGTTCTTTCGATGGCAGGGCAGGACAGGATGCATAGGTGGGAAAAGGGATCTATTTAAAGATACATTAAGGGTATGTAAGGGTGTATTTAGGTATTTTATGTGGGGATGTCACAGAAATATTAAGTAAAGGTCCTGGTATCGTAAGCTCATACATGTGAGGAGAGTGGCTTTCCTCACCCACACAAGAATCAGGATACAGCTAGAATCTGGCTTCAGATCTCTGAGCACAGCAGATGCAGTGGAATTTGGATGGGGATAAGGGACATTAATAAATGACCTTTGAGTCATTGTTTTACATCAATAGAATTTAAAATGAATAAACCTAAAATACAATGGTTCTTTAAATGTAGTATATATTTTATTTTTTGCAAGAAAATATTACAAGGTAGCAACAAAATGTGTTTTTCCACTATAGACATATTTCACTGAATAACATTTTCTCTCAAATCACTTTTCCTTTGAAAAGTCAGACAGGCTAATTATTCCATCTATCATAATTTTTACATTCTGCACAAGACAATCTAATTCGTCTCATCCTAGTGTTATCAATCTCTCTCTCTCTTTCTCTATCACATGATCTTCCACCATGACAGTAGATCAAATGTCATGGTATTTCTATTTTAAAGGGCACAGTCATTGAAAATATCAGGAATGTGCTAAGATTACATTTTAATAGTTTAAGATATACGATTGTTTGCTTTTTGACTCTTTTAATGTTAAGTGTCAGCTGTATAAAAAAATAAACACATTTATAAATCTTAGGAACGTCAGCTATTTTGCATCAAGTGTTTAAATATGTGTCTGACAAATTAGGCAATTAAAATATACAGGTCACAAAAGTCAAATGAAATACGTTAAATAATTTAAAAATGTATGAATTGCTGAAATTAGAATGATACTTAGCTGAATAGTTATAGTCTCATATCTACATAAGTAAAAAATACATAATCTGCCATAAAACATAACTATATTAAAGTTCCCAAAGAGTTTTTTGACATTTTAAAATACAATGTAAAGTGTAAGAACTCGGCCACATGTAACATTATCATTCTCATTAAACTCATTTTTACATTAGTTGATCGGTATCTTATTGTCTAATATATCATTATATAATGACCACTGGATTAGCTCATTTTAATACTAATTATAGTAATTTGTGCTTCTTTAGTTAGTTTAAATAGGTAATGATTGGGGCTGATTCAGATTTACACATCCACCTTTTTGTAGGTGGAAGTGTACAGCTCAGCTAAACCATTTTTCAAAGTAAGGTGTGTTGATTAATTAAAACAAAAATTGCATGCATGGAAAATTCTTTACTTTTACACATATAACTAAAATACTGCATTAGCTTTATGATTATTCTATAAAAGAGAGTTGAGCTTAGAAACTTCACCTCCTAATTTTAATTCTGGTTTTACAATATAAATCTGCCTCCCCTTGCAGCTCAGCATGGTATTGCTCAAGTCTACACTTCCACCTAAAAAAAGGTGGATGTGTAACTCTGAATCAGCCCCGATGTCTTCTTCTGTGCTATGAACTTTCTAGAGGTTGTCCATATACAAGCCAGTCATCTTGATAAATGCTACAAACACAGAGACAGAAAATTATTTCTTGACAATGCAATAATTCTCTACTGGCACAAGTATGAAAGATTTAGTTGTTCTTTGAACAAAGCATTGTAAATGCTTGTTTATTGTATGCTCTGTGAGTGAATAAGATATCTCACCCAATGTTTTATTTGTGCAATCATTGAAAAATGGGTTTACAACAAATTTCAGCCTGTGCTACATCCTAACCTACACCTAATCATGCTGTTTCAGTAAACCCTGGCCATTAATCATGCATCTCTGAGTGACTGAATACAAATGACATCAGTTTGCATAGAATAAGAAATCATGCCATTCTATATGTTATCAAAGAACCAAATGCTTTCAAGCTGTAATGAGTAGACATACAGTACATTTTCATGCACAAAAGAGAGCAGTATAAGATGAAAGTCTATAACATAATGGGCCTAATTCAGACTTAAGAAAGTTCTTAAAATAAGAACTTAAAGTCACTCCTGGGCAAAACCATGTTGTTTTCGGGGAGAGTCAAGTTAAATGTATTCTTTGCATGCAGGAATACATCTTTGAATTGCTTACTGAAAACAGATACTGACCAGCTTTAGTATTACACTGTTATTTAGACTTGGGCTGGGAAATATCACTTCTCAACACTAGTACTGTTTGCAACAGATGAAATATGACTTTCCCTGCAATCAGCATGGTTTAGCCCAGGAGTAACTTTAAGTTCTTATTTTGAGAACTTTCTTAAGTTTGAATCATGCCCAATGTCAGTAAAATGGGCACACAACTATGAAAACATTTTATATTATAATATAATATTATATATGAAAAATTATATCCAGAGTAACAGGTTTAGATAAAGATCTATTACACTTACCTCAATCTGAGAGTGTAATAATATTGCTGCCGCATGAGACACGTCATTATTGTTACATATAATTACATTTTTTTATTTTTTTTTGTAATTTAAGGAACATTGATTTTTTTAAATTATATTTGATGATGTACTAATAGTAACCAAAAACAACATTGATACAAGATATTTATCATTAATGATGAGCGGTTTGGATGCCACGAAATCCGACACATTCGAACTTTGGAGTTCTGAGTCAAACTGAGCCATGCCTCGGTTCCTCCCACCAAAATCAGATCTTTCGAGCTTTGTATTTCCTGCTTCCTGCTTCTGACAAGAAGTATCACATGACTGTGATCAGACAATCATGGAGGGCTGACCATACAGGCAGGCTTGTGGAGAATTTTTTTTTATTACACAACTACAACTTTATTGAGCTGAGTGCAAAAACTGAACAGAATGCCTGGGATGAGTGATATCAGGGCTACAACTATAGTGGATGATAGTGACACAGTTGCTATGGATCAACCCCCCCCCTGCACTCACCTTTAATCCAATCCACCCTATTTGCAGCTCCCCTGCAGCCATGCTGAAGAAATAGTCCTCATATGCCATTGCTGGAGCTACACACAAGGTAAGAAAGATCACAGCTAGATTGTTAGGGACCCAGTGGCCCACCCTTCAGGGGTTTCTGGTAGCACAGAAACACCCCCAAAATGATTATTTAATAAAAAAGAAAGAAAATAATTAACTTGAAAAGGGACGTGGCTTCATTGGCTTGTTGGCTAGGCAGACATAGAAGAGGAATCTCACCACAGGGCAGTTATCATAACAAGGGAGCAAGTTGCCCCAAATGTTTTACATCAAGTGACAGTGTGAGGGATTCATGTATCATTCAGTGTCACACACAGACAGTAGTCATGCACATAGGCAGGGGTGATCAGTCAAAAGGGAGACAAGGCTGCAAGGTTGATCAGCCAATATTGTGACAAGGCTGCAGTCACCAGGGCCACCATCAGGATGGGACAGCCGGGCCTAATGTCCCGGGGCCCAGGATAGCCGCAGGCCTCCTCTTTGTCCTGCCCAGGTCTCTAGTGAAAAATCTTTGTTAGCAGAGGTCTGAATGCCTTGCATATCAGACCTCTGCATTACCATTCTGAAGGTCCGGGCCCGCGGCACTTTGGGCGATGATGTCACGACGTGTGACATCATCACATGTGGTGCAGCACTGTCAGACTGCCAGATGACGAGGAGGAGGGAGCGCGCGCCGCGGAGGAAGAGGTGAGGTAAGTAAATTATGGGACTTCTGTGGAGGGCTGGTGGCGCGTGATGGTAAACTAGGGGGGCTGGTGGCAAATGATGGGAGTACTTGAGGGGTGGGTGGCACATGATATGAATACTGGAGGGGAACTGGAGACACATGATATGAATACTGGGGGGTAACTGGAGACACATGATATTTGGTGGGGGCTGGAGAGACATGATGGGGATATTTGGGGGGGCTGGAGACACATGATGGGGATACGAGGGGGGCTGGAGACACATGATGGGAGTACTGGGGGGCTAGAGACACATGATGGGAGTATGAGGGGGCTAGAGGCACATGATGGGAGTACTGGGGGGGGGTGCCTGATAGCACATTATAGGAGTATAAGTATGCAGAAAAAAATGGGTGGTGGTAGTGGGGAGGGATGGGCACCAGTCCCTTACTTTACCAGGGGCGCTGGTCCCATAGACACACCCCTGGTCCCAGGTAAGTATTATATACGCTGCCACGCTGTCCACAGATGGCCATATACTGTACAGATCTAGGAATCACATCTAGGGAAGAACATCCATTGAATTGACACTTTAGACTTTATATAGCTTTTTGAGTTGGTTCTAGAAAAATTACTGTACATAAACTTTAAGGTCATTTGAATATTTAACTATACACAGCATGTACAAGCACAGCATCTGCCATCTCTGTTTTCTGTGTATATCATTATTTTTTTTTATGTTTGTATTTAAATGCTTTTTTAATATGTTACATCAATGCCAGAGCATAGTAGTGGTATTCTGCTGCTATTATGACATTAAAAAAAGTAATGCATTTTTTTTAAAGGAAAGTCTGTTAATCATGCGCTCTCCAGATGTAACACTAGCGTATAATGCATCTACGGAACTTAGTTCTGAACGATGTCATTTCCTAGGAAATGGGCTGTGCTTCCCCTCTGCCCGCTAAAGCAGGCGGGGGGAAGCATGCTAATTGTACAGTGTGGGATGGGTATCCCACACTCATGCGGATCAGCAGTCGTACGGACCACTGATCCACACGCTTTACTTAAGGCAGACAGGAGAGAGGGGAGTGACAAAGGGCGTTCACTCCCCTCTCTCTGTCTGGCGGACAGACTCCCGCGTGTACGGAAAGCGTGCAGGAGTCTGGATCCGGTCCTAAGTGAATAGGAACATGGATGTCACTATTTACTAAAGAACAAGTTTGGCTAAATGTTATGTTGTATTTTTGTTTAAAATGCATGTTTTTTAATTTTTTTAATATACATAAAATAACATGTACACAATTGAAATATCATGTTATTTTTAGATATAGCGGCATGATGTTTACTTCATTAATGGTTACTTTGCTTAGAAAGATAATGTATGCAAAAAAATATATTGCAATTTTAAAGTATCAATGCACTAATTCATATTGTGAATAATAAAGGAACTCATTAAGTGTGGAGCCTTTGTTACTTACTGGTACATAGATCTCTTAGCAGTTTAAGTTGTGTTTCAGGAGTCTAAATACTTTAAGGGATAATATAAAATTATCTGCTGTTCTTTTATATGTAGATTTGAACATTAATTTTCTTATGCTACATTGCAAGCCTAACTAAGAGGTAATATATTATCATAATTGCATGTTATTTATTAGCCTGGAAACAAATAAGTCAATTTGAAGCAATTCCCTTTTGTTATTCATGAACCTACATTAGATAGCAAAGATATAGGAAAGCAAGCACGCCATTATATTTATTGCATCCTCTTTGTGCTAATGAACAATAACATTCACCAGTAAAATAAACTGAGCAGTTTAGAAATGTAAATTAGGCTGCAGGCTCCATTCATCAAGGCAAAGCTCAAGCCCAAAAACAGAACATATTTTGGAGTGCACCAGAAGTAAAACACATAGGGCCAGATTTACTAAGCTGCGGGTTTGGAAAAGTAGAGATGTTGCCTATAGCAACCAATCAGATTCTAGCTTTACTTTCTATTTACATAATTGAGAATACTAGCTAAAATCTGATTGGTTGCTATGGGCAACATTTCCACTTTTCCAAACCCGCAGCTTAGTAAATCTGGCCCATAAAATTGGCTACTATATTGCATGGTTGCCTACTTTAGAAAAATCATTTCACGGAGAAAAGTAAAAAGCATAGGGGCGGTCCCTGCCTCTCCAGGGTAGTCCCTGCGTCACCCGGGGTGGTCCTTGTTTTGCTGGGGGTGGTCCCTGCGTTGCCAGGGTTTGTGTATGGTGTCCTGCAAAGTATCCAGCCCCCCCTAAGTATCTCCCATCATGTGCCTCAAGCCCCCCTCTGTATCTTCCATCATGTGCCTCCAGCCCCCCACAGAATCTCCCATTATGTGCCCCCCAGAGAATCGCCCATTATGGGCCTTCTGCCCCCCTCAGTATTCCCCATCATGTGCTTCCATCCCCCCTTTAGTATCTCCCATCATGTGCCTCCAACCCTCCTCAGTATTCCCCATCATGTGCCTGCAGCTCCCCTCAGTATTCTCCATGTTTCTTCAGCTTCTTTCCTTTTAACTTACCTTTGTGTCCCGCTTTCCTTCCACCACGGTGTTCTTCTGACTTCTCACTTGCCGACTCTCCTAGCTCTGCATTGGCTGGTGTCTTCTGACAGGCACATCGTGAACAGTGCGTCGGTGATGTCATTCGGCGCATACGCAAAGCACTTTTATGGAGAGGTGAATTCTAGGGTTACTATCTTTTCAACAAGAAATTCATGGACCCTCCCCTCTGAAAAGCCTTGAAAATGACATTTCTACTGTGGTGTTCTTTTTTTCTTTTTTTTTTTTTTTTTTTACTTTGCTTCTACATATATACATTTTTTTCTTTTTTTTTTTTTTTTTTTACTTTGCTTCAACATATATACAGTCCTACAGATACTCTACCCACACTTTACACCCCCACTGTGCCCA
>WWET01000085.1:403909-415181 GCA_011038615.1 Limnodynastes dumerilii | reverse complement strand
ATCTTCCGTTGAAAAAGGCCCCCCCCCCATATAGCCGGTCACAACCCTTGATATATGTGAAAGCTGCTATCATGTCCCCCCTCTCCCTTCTCTGCTCCAAGCTATACATGTTTACTTCCTCTAGTCTGCCTCTGTATGATTTGTTACAAAGTCCATGGACCATTTTAGTTGCTCTTCTTTGCACAGTCTCTAATGTATTTATGTCTTTCTGGAGATATGGCCTCCAGAACTGAACGCAGTATTCTAGATGAGGTCGTGCCAACGATCTATAAAGGGGCCCAACTACATAACCTACATAGACCAGGACCAGAAAAAAATGATTTGCCTCTTTTTCTAATAAATAGACCCCAAAGACTGCTTTAGAGCCATTGCAAGTGGTGCTATTTGATAAAGTAAGTAATTAAAGGAAAAAACCTAGTTTGTTTTAGATAAATATTTATTAAAGTATTTACACTTAAGAATGTTTTAAGTTCTTAATTATGCTCAAAAAGTAGTATGCCAGCTCCCCTGATACGTCCTCGGTTTTCAGCTTCTTACGAATGCCTTAGGGTTACCTTATCTTTAGGTTCATAGTTGTGTGCGTAGGGCGGCTAATTAAGAACGTTTTTGCCTAACCACACCCAGATTTCCTCATTTAAATGGCTCCCTCCACCCAATCTTCTTATCTTCCTTCTTAATTTTTCCCAGCACGCCCCTTCATTATTAAGTCACTACGAAACTTGAAGAACTAGGTTTCATAATGGTGACTCAGAGCCGCCCCGTTCTCATTCCAGCGTAAATTGCGTACTTTAAGTTACTATGCATGCACAGTATATCCCTGCTTAAATATACCTATATAAATATACACCTAAAAAGTCAAAAACTGCAAAAAAAAGTCATTCAATCAAAACTAAGATTCCTCCATAAACTATCAGAACATGACAACCCCCTAGATGTTTGTCACAAACAATGTCATGCTCAGGTCATTTTATTGGGCCTGATCCAGAACAACGCTTCGGAGCGAATTTATGCGTGGCGGATACGTAAAATCGAGTGTTTGTAAGTACTGCGCATGCGCACCATAGAAAATACGCTCAATAGCGTAGCGTAATTGTGAAGTATGGGCCATTCACGTATGTGTCACGTAAATACTTACGTATGGGCGTGCCAATTTTACGTGAGTCCAAAATACGTCTGAAATACGTGAAGTAGGCAGGGGGTTGTATTTAAAGTGTACAGTATGGGCGTGCTTAGCTGCGTAAATTCGTCTAGCCCATACGTACGTGAGTGGATCACTGCGGTTACGTTGGAAAAAGTTAAGGTAGGGTTTGGAAAGCGGATCTTGACAAAATACGTACGTTCACTCCCGAGGGGAGTGTATAGAATATACGCACACGAAAATACGCTACGCGAATAAACGTATGGCAAACGTAGTTCTGGATCTACCCCATTGTTCTTACCATCTCAACTGTCTTTCAGTTCATCCAACCTCAATTTTAACTGTTCTGTGGTTAAAGGCTACAATAACTATACGCATATAAGCCTGGATTCACAATCTAATCCGCAATCCTCTAGGAAATGACACATTTACACAATATACGTAGCACTTATAGCCTCGTGGATCAAGGTAATAGGGACTCTGTTGGATTAATACCCGGACCTTTTTATTTCTTTATCCTGGATCCTCTACAAGCATTAATAGCTTGTAACGGAGGAGTTGATCCTAATACCGGGTTCTATCCACATAGCTGACAGGTGCGGACACGGGCCTGTCAGCGGGTACATTTTCTTCTTTTATTTCGGCTACAACACATTTTGGTCTGAGATATGTGACCTTTGTTTTGAGACCCAATACCTGTTCATGGTTTAATCATACTGGTCTCTACAGAGCTTCTGCTGGATACCATGGGCCTGATCCAGACCTACGCTCATGAAAAAATCATGTGTGGAGCATACTTACGCCGAGCAAACCCTACCCTGACTTTTCTGATCGTAACCGCGGGCGTCCGTAAGCTCAATGCGTAGTTGCGACGCTTAGCACGCCCATGCTATACGAATTAAATGCTTAACCCCGTCCTCGTGCGCATTTTCGGGTTTCATATGGCAGACACGTCCCCTTCGAGCGTTGTTACAAAGCCGGTACGCTCAAGGCCCATACGCTCAGAATTCAGCGTAACATGAGCGTTACATCTGCCCCGGGCATGCGCAGCAAGTACAAATGGCCGTTTTTAAGCTTACACCATTGTAAAAACGCACCCGAGCGTAGGTCTGGATCAAGCCCCATCACTCTATTGCAAATATTGGAGCAGATCCAGAACTACGCATTTCCGCGATTTTACGCGTGGCGGAGATGTAAATTCGCAGATTCGCACTGCGCATGCGCACCATAGAAAATATGCACATTCACGTAGCGTAATTTAGGACGTATGGGTGATTCACGTATGTCTCACGTAAATACTTACGCGTGGGCGTGCCAAATTTACGTTCGTCAACAATACGTGCGTTTTACGTGTAGTAGGCGGGGGGTGGTATTTAAAGTGTACAGTATGGGCATGCTAAGCTGTGTACGTTCGCGTAGTCAGTACGTCCGTTAGCGGACGTATGCTGTTACGTTTGGAAAAGTTAAGGTAGGGTTTGGGTAGCGTATTTTGACAAAATACGTCCGTGCAAGGGGTGTGCCGAGGGGAGTGTAGCGAACTTACGTGTACGAAAATACGCTCCGCGAATAAACGTATTCCACACGTAGTTCTGGATCTACCCCATTGTTACATTGTTTTATGTTTGTTTATTTTAATGATAAATTTGTGTACTTTTTTCTGCATTGAGCGTAGGCAGTTATTTTGTATAAATATTAATGGGCCGAATCCAGCATCTACGTATCGAAACGATACGCAGATTACGTACAATAGCTACTACGCATAGCTACTATGGAAGACGGACGTAGTTCTGGATCCGGCCCAATATCATTAGCGCAGAACTAATTATTTTCTATATGTTTTTTTAAGGTTGGCTTCCTTTTGTGCAGCTGCTTTTGATTAAATCATTTGTTGATTTAGTATTTTTTTATAGCTATATCTGTTAATATTTGAAGACAGTGCTCTCACCCTTATCTTTGGCGCCTAAAGAAGTTTATTTGTTTTATTACGTAGATTGAGTAAGTGCAGTCTTTAAAGAAATTTAAGAAGGAAGAGGCATCACGGCAACGAATTTGGTCCATAGACCTGAGTACCCACTGCGCTTGGAGTCTCCACAGCAGAAACTTATGTACGCTATGTGCTATCCTAGATTCTGCACACCTCCCATGCACTCATATGTACGGAACCTCCGTGCCCAGAACCCTAACTTAACTTTTACTCACATGCCCCCGTGCATTAGACATTCAGTAATAATGGAGGATCATATGTATGTGGTCAGCCCAGCACTTACTGTATAATTTAAATACCTTCCTCTGCCCTCGCCATTTACTTGATGGCATATATAGTGGATCTCTTGTGTAACCGCCACACCCGCATTTGCATTTGGAATGCGTAAGTACTGTGCCCTATTACGTCCATTATGACTTTAGGAATAAATGATTGCATCTATATGACCACGATGCACTCATAACACTATTTAGACTCAATTTAATTTCTTATATTGCAAAAACCACTGATTTCAAAAGCTGAATTCATTGTGCAGTCAGCTGAAAACTTAGGATTCCGATTGGCAGGGGGGAGGTACTGCATCTCAAGAGAACGCTTCTGATTGGTCACTTGTGCTTCTATTGGACATCCAGCAAAGTTACTTCCTTCCTATAAAATTCTGGGTCCTGGCTGCTCTGTGTCTTATTACTGCAGTGGTGGATCTACTGTGAGACTAATAAAACTTAGACTTCAGGGCTCCTGATCCTGATGAGGCTCTGAAGCAACTTTATCTTAGCCATTTTACAGTGATTTTATGGTGCCTTTTTCAACCAAGTCATTAGTTTTTTTTTATATGTGTGTTATTAAAATAAGGTTAGTGATAGAATCATAACCAAAGTACTTAATATTGACCTTATAATTTGCTCTATGCAGGGGGGTTTCTGAGTACCCAGAAACCCCTCCTGATCAGAGCTCTGAGCGAGGATTGTTCTTATGATCCGGTCGGGCACAGAATAGAGAGCTGCTGTCAGTGTCACTGTGTGTGTGTGACCTTGTTACAGGTGAGAAGGGACTCACTGTATGACCTATGTTCAAGGACTCCACCTGACCGCCAAATTCTTTGCCTTTTGGATGTTGCCATATTGTTGATTGATACCTGTTGTATTTCTTTACTGGACTCTGGATCTGTTCCAAGTGGAAAACAACCTTTTTACATAGGCTTGGATCCGGTCCTACGTTCTCCGAGGATTCCCAGTCATGCTCTTTTATGTCATTACTTGTCTTTATCATACCCAGTGGTCAAAGTGGACATTTAGAAGTGGTCGAATGGACATTTAGAAGTAGCAGTATGGACATTTAGAAGTAGCAGTATGGACATATAGAAGTAGCAGTATGGACATTTAGAAGTAGCAGTATGGACATATAGAAGTGGTGGTATGGACATTTAGAAGTAGCAGTATGGACATTTAGAAGTAGCAGTATGGACATTTAGAAGTAGCAGTATGGACATTTAGAAGTAGCAGTATGGACATTTAGAAGTAGCAGTATGGACATTTAGAAGTAGCAGTATGGACATTTAGAAGTAGCAGTATGGACATTTAGAAGTAGCAGTATGGACATTTAGAAGTAGCAGTATGGACATTTAGAAGTAGCAGTATGGACATTTAGAAGTAGCAGTATGGACATTTAGAAGTAGCAGTATGGACATTTAGAAGTAGCAGTATGGACATTTAGAAGTAGCAGTATGGACATTTAGAAGTAGCAGTATGGACATTTAGAAGTAGCAGTATGGACATTTAGAAGTAGCAGTATGGACATTTAGAAGTAGCAGTATGGACATTTAGAAGTAGCAGTATGGACATTTAGAAGTAGCAGTATGGACATATAGAAGTAGCAGTATGGACATTTAGAAGTGGTGGTATGGACATTTAGAAGTAGCAGTATGGACATATAGAAGTAGCAGTATGGACATTTAGAAGTGGTGGTATGGACATTTAGAAGTAGCAGTATGGACATTTGGAAGTGGCGGTATAGACATTTAGAAGTGGCCGAATGGACATTTAGAAGTGGCGTTATGGACATTTAGAAGTGGAGGTATGGACATTTAGAAGTGGCGCTATGGACATTTGGAAGTGGCGGTATGGACATTTGGAAGTAGCGGTATGGACATTTAGAAGTGGCGGTATGGACATTTAGAAGTAGCAGTATGGACATTTGGAAGTAGCGGTATGAAAAGGTATGAAATAATAGAAGAGAATGGTGATTTATTGTTTTTCAATTAAATCAGTGGGAAGAGTGACGGTATGGCATACCCCCATATACCCCCTTAATTCGAGCCCCGATTTCACCTAAATATTCTGTTCTTGCCTTGAGCTTTCTCCATTCATCTAATTCAGCAACCATAGCAACACCATTATCTGGATTCCATTGCCTCCACTGAATGCTTTCCATCCTTCCTATTACAAATTATTATTGCTAGAATATTTCAATGACTTAATTTAAGTGCTCGACCTGTTGACTTGTTTTCACAGCGGCGTTCCTAGTGGTCTATTATATTATTCCTAATCATTTCCATGAAAGAATAAAATGATTGTATCATTATTTTCAAAGCAAAGATTTTTGTAATGGAAAATTGTATATTTCCTAATGAATAAATCTCTCCTGTGACACTCACAAAGACCTCAGCCTCTATCCTACATCTCCAACCTCAACTCAATAACTCTACCTCCCTTCCACTGCGTTTTACCATTGACTATTGTCTGACCTGCCCACTGATTATCCCCCCACTCCCCTTTATAAGATCACTCTCTCCTACAGACTCGCAATCAGTCTCCAAACCTTCAAACGTCCTTAAGGCTCCCTTTTCCTTTCAAGCATATCAATTACAATTTAATTTCTCCTTCTAAACTATTAATCTCCCATTCTACCTTCTTGCTCCTGTAACCCTCACCTCTGTACCCCAACATCATTCTTATGTCCGCACTTGCAAACAATGGACCGGGTACAGAGTTATGAACATTATCCCCCTTACACAAGGGGCCTGATCCAGAGCTACGAAATTGTCCGATTGTGAGCGAGCGTACGACCGTTTTTTGTCATACTGCGCATGCTCAGTATGACAACTTCCGGTTGGCTGGACGACATGAGCGGATAGCGGGCGTATTGTGAGCGAAGTGTTCGCTCGAGGGGCGTGCGTTCAGTACGACGATCGCCTGGACGCTCGTTTTACTACACGGAGGCGGGGATAGCCATTTAAATTGTACAGTATGGGCATGCTAAGCCCGTACGCTCAGCGTATTATGTGCGAAAATTCGTACGGCCGACGGTAGTACCTAGTGTAGGGTATAGCCGCCGTAAGCAGGTACTTTTCAATGGGAGTGTCATGGGCGTGTAGGTTTATACGCACGGGCGAACGTACGCATTCGACCATCGGACGGCACCGTCGTAGCTCTGGATCAGGCCCATGGTGCGTAAGTGGCATGATTTGACGAGAGGACACTTGCGCCCCCCAGATGTTACGGTAGTGCTATGGTAGTAATACTAGCTTATCTAGCATCGTACGGAACTTTTTTCCATACAATGACATTCCCTAGGAAATTGGCTGTGCTTCCCCCCACTAAAGTGGGCAGAGGGGAAGCATGGTTATTGTACATTGTGTGAGGGGTATGCCACATGGGTGTGGGTCCCCAGTAAGAATGGACCTATTTCAATAGGGCCATTCTCTCCCAGTCAGTTTGAAACTGGCTGGTATATCGATTGCTTATGCCTCGAAGAGGCATAGCAATTGATCCTCGGAGCACCGAACATGGTGCTCCGAAAGGTGAGTGGCTACACTTACCCCAACCCTTCCCCTAATTTTAAACCTAACCCTCCCTTTCCATTGCCCTTACCCTAACCCTCCTTTCCCTGCAGCCTAATCCTAACCCTCCTTTCCCTGCAGCCTAACCCTAACCCTCCCATTCCTGCAGCCTGACCCTAACCCTCCCATCCCCGCAGCCTGACCCTAACCCTTCCTTCTCTCTAGCCTGACCCTAATTTTCCCTTCTCTATAACCTAACCCTAAGACCCCCCCCCTCCATGCAGCCTGACCCTAACCCTCCCCTTCTATGGTCCTAACCCTAACCCTCCCTTCCTAAGAGCCTAACCTTAACCCCTCCTAATACTAAAATGCCCCGGAGAGGTTACTCACCTCTCCATAGCAGTCATCCGGCGGGTCTGCGAAAATGAATGGGTGAGTATGCCGATCGGCACAATCACCCATTCATTAAAAAAAATTTGACATGGAGATCTGGCTGTCCGCACAGAATAGGGGAGAGGACTCCATGTCACGCCTCTCTCTCGTGCGAACTTTAGCAAGTCGATTGTGTGGATCAGAGGTCTGTATGACCCCCGATCCGCAACAGAAAGCTAGAACTCAGTCCAGAAAGTAAAATTTGAATGCCGCCCCCTCACCACACACCTACAGAATTTACGCATTGCTATATATGCAGCCAAATTCAAGCTGCTTGTGGAATTCGGCTGTCGTGCGGTGGTCTGGATCCGGACCTTAGTTCCGTTCTGTTAAATGATCTGTTTTATACAACTGACTTTTAGCAGATAAAGGTTTTCAAGCAACCCTCTGTCCAGACAAGTGTTACATTATGAATCTGCTAAAATCTATCCCTTCTGAGTGGAGCTGTGTTGTCTTCTAATCGCTGGGTTGTCATGAATCAGCTATGGAAATCTCTGCTGCTTCATTCAGAGAGAAATATTCATATAAGACCTCTGACACTCTCTGCAAGATTGAAAGATATGAAAGCGGGATTCACTCCTGCGAGGGAGGGAAAGAAAGTCATAAAATCAAAGAGCCACACTTCTAGATTAATAGACTCTCGCAAGGAAAGGAAGAATATAGGAATGGGGAGGGTAGAAAACATAGGGAGGAGAGAAGGACGATGGACGTGTCAGGAAATGAGGATGAAGGGGCAAGTTCGCACTGTAAATCAAGAGACATAGCAACGATCAACTGTTAATGTGGCTATGTAGGAATGGGTGCATTTGCCTACTGGATATAAGGAGTAAAAGACTTACACATGAAAAGAACATTGATTAATTCAAAGATCTCCTTCTGTATGTATATCCCAATGCTACATCACTGTACATGACCAGCAGTTCCACCACATGCTCATCAGTAGTAACTATTGTATATAGAGTATAAGGAGTTACCCCGCGACAAAGACACTGTAATTGGTGGCTAATGTAAAATTATCACCACAATATTGAAGAATGCAATACATATAGTTCAATAAGTGAATAACTGATGGTCAGCAAGGAATTCAAAACAAAACAAAAACATCAACAAGTATCACAGTGGATGGGTCCAACAACATGGGATAGAAATGGAAAAGTCTGAGGGAATTATATCCAGTGAAATATATCAGGGAAAAAATGGCTGTCAGTCAGGAGATAACGGTATCAATGCTCACAACAGAACTTTGTGCCATGATGAATACCTGTTTGTCCAATTCAGGGTATGGGTGTCCCAGGATTCTTCCTGAACGAATGAAAGTTCTGTGATGTGTCTCCTTTGGCGAGTACGACGGCGTGCACACCGTCGCATAAGCTGCTGGGTAGCGTGAGGCTTTCTATCCGAGTCCTATTGAACAGTGCTGTGCGTGGAGATCTCCGTTTAAGCTGTGAACCTACGCGTTTCACCTGATCCGGGGCTGCGTCAGGACTTCTGGCTCAGTGCACCAAGCCTGAAGCCCTGACGAATTATATGCATTGCATTCTTCAATATTGTGGTGATAATTTCACATTAGCCACCAATTACAGTGTCTTTGGTGCAGGGTAACTCCTTATTCTTTATCCAATATCCCTCCCCTTGTGATCAAGGAGGGACTTGGGGGGATTAGAGAAGCATCCTCCATTTATACCTCTGAGGTGCCCTTTTTGGGTCACTAGAGCAGCCTTTTACACAGCATCTTTACCTATATAGGTGAGCTCTGATACCATCTAAGCTTTCCCTGCACCCCCCATTGTGTGGAGCAGCGCAGGTGAGCACCACCCCCATTATTTTCACTAATTGTATATAGAGCTTTTCTTTTTTCAGTTAGAATGTAACATTTTGGAAACAGTCCTCCATTGCTCCATCTCCTACCGCACCTTCTGCATCATCTGCTGCACCCACAGGCTGCTTCTCTAGATCAGATTACTGACTCCCTTCCCCCTATATACAGGCCTTCTTTATCTCACTTACTGCTTGTTTATCTTTCTCACTCTCTTGTATTACCATAATGGCATTGCTATGTTTATTTTTGTTCAGTAGTAGCTCCTGATCTCTGTTTTATATATGATAAATGTGTAGGGTAACATTATGTCACCAATGTTTATTTTATCCATTGGGCTTGATCCATACTGGAATATATAGCTGTACACATGTATTATCAGCTGCATGTGGGCACATTACAGCCAGGAACAAGGCAGATATGTTCAAATATATGTTCTCAAATATGTCACAAAATACGGTCTCAGATATGTTCCCATATACATTCCCAGTTATGTTTCCATATACATTCCCAGATATGTTCCCAGATACATTCCCAGATATGTTCCCAGAATTCCCAGATATGTTCCCAGATACATTCCCAGATATGTTCCCAGATACATTCCCAGATATGTTCATATATACATTCTCAGATACATTCCCAGATATGTTCTCATATACATTCCCAAATATGTTCCCAGTTATGTTCCCATATACATTCCCAGATATGTTCCCATATATGTTCCCAGTTATGTTCCCATATACATTCCCAGATATGTTCCAAAATACAGTCTGAGATATGTTCCCAGATAGGTACGCATAAACATTCCCAGAAATATTCAAAAATAAGTTCCTGGAAACATGAATGGAGTGTGTACAACATCCAGGGAGTCAGGGCAAACGAGCAATCTCGAGGAGACAGGCTAAGAATACCTGTTGTTCTGACAAGTGCATGAAGAGAGTGAGTGGTTTAAATAAGGCAGGACTGTGTCCTGCAAGGGAATGATTCACACATAAGTGGGATAATGCCTGTAGCTGAGAGGAACCACCAGGAAGTGCAGAGAACTGAAAGAAGTTTTTTGAAAATAAACAAAAGACAAGGTGCAGTGAAAAGTACTGTACCATGATCATGACATGCACTTTTTCCAGGCAGAGGTAAGCAGAGATATGCTTTTTGGTACGTTGTATTGTAGACCAGTGCTCCTCAACCAGTGTGCCATGGCACACCAGTGTGCCACGGAATGTTGCCAAGTGTGCCACGGTGCAATGCCTCCAACAGGAGAAAAAGCGCTGGAAGACCTTGCCTTAAGGAAATAAGGGGACTAATGGAGAGGCTGCAGACACATGATGGGGGCTACCGGGGAGGCGGCAGACACATGATGGGGGCTACTGGGGAGGCGGCAGATGCATGATGGGGGCTGACATTGTTAAATTACCGTATTTTTCGGCCCATAAGACGCACTTTTTTTCCCCAAAAAAGTTGGGGGAAAAGTGTGTGCGTCTTATGGTCCGAATACTTACCTTGATGTATGAGCGGGTCTGCCAGGACCCGCTCCACGGGGGGATGCAGTGCATCCAGGCCCTCATCCCCCCGCTCCCTGACAGTCAGCAGTGTAATGAACGCTGCTGTGACAGCAATGTAAGGTGCTCTCATCACTCTGATGCCTTACACCGCTTCACAGCGGCGTTCATTACCGTTATTTCTGCTCTGCCTGTCCTGTGTGACAGTCCTGTGTGACAGTCCTGTGTTACAGGCAGAGCAGTGCGCAGCTCCTCCCCCTGACGCTGGAGTGACCTGAGGTCACATCAGCGTCAGAGAAGGAGACGGCAGAACGGGGACTACAGTGCAAGTAAGTATTTTTTAAGTATTTTGTACTGTAGCCGGGTGCTGGACATGATGAGGGCTGATGGGTGCTGGACATGATGGGGGCTGATGGGTGCTGGACATGATGGGTGATGCTGGGTGCAGGACATGATGGGTGATGCTGGGTGCAGGACATGATGGGGGTGATAGGTGCAGGACATGATGGGTGATGCTGGGTGCTGGACATGATGGGGGCTGATGGTGCAGGACATGATGGGTGATGCTGGGTGCAGGACATGATGGGGGTGATAGGTGCAGGACATGATGGGTGATGCTGGGTGC
>WWET01000085.1:377310-395423 GCA_011038615.1 Limnodynastes dumerilii | reverse complement strand
GGGGAGTCATATTTCATCTGTTGCAAACAGTACTAGTGTTGAGAGGTGATATTTCCCAGCCCAAGTCTAAATAACAGTGTAATACTAAAGCTGGTCAGTATCTGTTTTCAGTAAGCTATTCAAAGATGTATTCCTGCATGCAAAGAATACAATTAAATTGACTCCCCCTGTAAACAACATGGTTTTGCTCAGGAGTAACTTTAGGTTCTTATTTTTAGAACTTTCTTAAGTGTTAATCAGGTCCTTAATTTCAAGATCCTTCTTATGTCTGTATCCAGTCCTATATGAATGAATATTATTATTATTATTATTATTATTATTATTATTATTATTATTATTATTATTATCATTATTCTTGGAGTTGTAGTTTCGAAACACATGGAGAGTCACAGGTTGGCCAGGCCTGTAGTTAATGCTTGCCTTGCAGTCATATAGATTACAGCTTTAAATCTACATTAAAATGCAGAAATATATATATTTTTTTTATTTTTATAGGAATTTAATAAATCATTGAACAATAAATGTCCAGTTATAGCATAAGTACTGTATACTGCCATTATGTGACACTGTAGATAAAAAGCTACCAGCAAGATATTTTAAATAGGTTAAATGTACATTTGCTTTTAAGCAATGATAAGAGCATAAAATGTCAGATTCCGGATTCAGGCTCTAAGATCTGCATTCTCAGACTAGCTGACATTTTATCTGACATCTTCTGTAGTTTAGAAGTGTCAGATAATCTCCTTTCATTCAGTGTTACAGTTTAGAGACAATTGTTCCAATTCTTTAAAAAAAAATAAAAAATTCTGTTTGCTTATTTACATTTATTACTCTGTAACAACAATACCATGACCCGCTTACCTAACTTTATTACAGTATATTAGAGTACTTCTCCTCAGGGAAAACATGGCCATTCACGGAAATATAATCTGTCAAATGTGGCCCATTAATGACATTGTGAATGATCACTTTTCAGAGCAGGGACGTAAGCTGGAAAATCTGATCTCTCATGCTGTCAGGCAGCCTTTCAGCAGATCCTTCACTGGCAGTGGCAAGCACAGACCCTAAAATATAATGTAGTGTGTCATTCCCAGACTCCAATGCTTTCCACAGATATTACATTGGCCAAGCTCCAGAACAACGCTTCTGTGCGAAATTACACCTGGCGAACACGTAAAATCGCCATTTTGTATGTACTGCGCATGCACATGATAGATGATACGCTACGCTACGCAACGTAACTCACTCACGTATTAGTTGCGTAAATTCTGACGTGGGGGCGTGACAATTTTACAGGAGACAAAAGTGCATCTAAATTACGCAATGTAGGCGGAGGTTTCATTTAAAGTGTACAGTATGGGCGCGCTTAGCTGCGTAAGTCCGCGTTGCCCATCCGTACGTGTGCGGACGATAGCGATTACGTGGCCAAAAGTTAAGGTAGGGTTTGAAAAGCGGAAATCGGTCAAAGTGCGTACATTCAAGGGGTGGGCCTAGGGGAGTGTATAGAAGATACGCACGCGAAAATACGCTACGCGAGTAAACGGATTGCAAGCGGAGTTCTGAATCTACCCCATTGTTCTTAGCACTATTACTGTATAGTAATGCACAATGTTTCGCATCTTCCAGACTTTTGATCATGATGTTAGGACCGGCCCGCTATCAGCATACGTTCTTTAACACTCTCACATGCTATTACTTACCGCCAGGTCCCTGCTGCTTGCTCCTCGCGTCTCCCGGACTCTGCTTGCCGCCTGCGTTCTCCTACCGTCAGCATCGGCTCCCTCTCCTCGCTCCCGGGCACACCGCTGGCTTCCTGTAAACACTCTCCACGTGCAGCGCGCGTCCGCAGTGGGAGGACGCGACGCAAGCAGCGGGGACCTGGCGGTAAGTAATAGCATGTGAGAGTGTTAAAGAACGTATGCAAGCGGGCTGATAGCGGGCGGAGGAGGACTGGCCGGGCATAACACATGATAGATATGAAAGTAGATCCATTCAGCCTTAGGACCGGATACAGTATTAAGTAATGTGGGCGTTACACTCTGTGGGCCTGATCCAGACCTATGCTCATGAAACGCTCATCTGCGTAGCGTATTTACGCCGCCGTACCTACGATGCACTCACATAGACACTCCCCTTGGTCGTACTTAGTTTTGCTTTCTTACGCCCCAGCAAACCCTACTCTAACTTTTCTGAGCGTAACCGCAGGGGGCCGTAAGCTCATTGCGTAGTTACGACACTTAGCACGCCCATACTGTACGATTTAAATGCCTCACCCTGCCCTCAGTGCCTAAGTACGGATTTCGTATGGCAGACACGCCCCCTCGACCATAGTTACGAAGCTGTTACACCCAGGGCCCATACGTTCCGAATTTCTGAGCGTAACATCTTCCCCGCACATGCGCCGTAACTACAAATACCCATTTTTATGCTTACGCCCGTCTTTAAAACGCGCACGAGCGTCTGGATCGGGCCCTGTGTGCGGGTAACAGTACACTACTGCGCATGCATGCGGTACAGGTTTCCAGCGCAGATTCCAGGCTTCTGTGCTGGAAGTCTATCTGACGGTGGAGTAGGACGACGTGTGTGAATGGTGGGTGGAGGGATTTAAATCGTACAGTAAAGGCTTGCCTAAGCCATTACATGTGATCTTCATTTACATACCGGAAAATGGGTCCGGGGAGTAAAAATGAAGGTAGGATCCAGTGTATGGAGTGGTTCTCCCCTCGCTTGGACGGAACTTGGCATCTCACTATTGGAAGCCCTCTGCGTAAGAGCTACGATTGAATCAGCAGCGGAGTCTTGGATTCCGACCTTAATTTCAGAGACTCAAAGGAGTCAAGGGGACCCCCCCAAAAACTTTAAGACAAAAAAAAAATCTCCAAAACATCTGATAAACTATAGTAAATGAGGCTGTCTAAAATGAATAAGCTAAGTAATAAAATGTTTTCATTAACTTATGTTATTATTTTTCTTACACGTTTCCCTGTGGGCAAATTTTTCAAATGACAGTGTGCACTGGCAGCCCTTCTGGGGACCAGGTCTTGGTCCTCAAAGATAAGGTGAACAGTGTCTGATTTCTATTATTGTATCACCCACCAGCCAGCAGTGTGGGAAAACCCTATCAGCACTAGGGCTGATTCTACCTAGGGTGGAAGAGGTCCATACCTTCATGGGGAGGGGGCACACACACACACACACACACACACACTGTGTGCCACCAATAAGATTAATATTACGGTCATAGAAGTCATGGGAGTGTTACCTATGGATCATAATTGGTCAGTAGGGGTTAAGATGCAACATACAAAGCTCACAATAAGATTCCTAGAGGAGATGTTAATGGATAGTGACAATAAAGTTACAGATGTGTCCACATACACCTTTTGCCGAAAAAGGAAAAGCCTGCAATATTTGCCATGAAATCACAATGTATAGCAGACCTCACCTGCTGGGGAAAGGTGTTATGGACTTAGATTAACTGAAGAATTAACTGAATTTAGATTAACTGAATGCATACCTCTCATTCAGCACTAATCGCGGCTCCCACTGTTATTTTCAATGGAGGTGATGTCACTCATTTAAAACTCAGAACTGGAACAGTCAGGGCAGTCTATGAGTCATTAAGACATGGTGTGAGCTGCGATTCAATGGGAGATGTCACCTCTTTTAAATGCAGAGCAGGAGCTGGGATTAAATGAGAGGTAAACGTAAACGGTAAGAGTTTTACTGCTTTAACAATGGTCTACATTTCAGCCTAACACTGCATGCTGTGATAGATGTGCCATGCAGTGTATAACTAAATATGGACACATCTGTAGGAATCACATGACATTAGAAAGTCAAGTCCAGTGGACAGAACCCACACAAAGTAGATAAAAGGAGGAAAAAGAGGAATGTAAAGCAATTGTGGTGTACAGTTGTGCCTAGTTAAGTCTGGCATACCTGGTAGGAAATTGCATGCATGCACCTGCAATGGAAAAATGAATGATGCTTCAGAAATCATTAAAACTTTGTTTACTTACCATTTAGCAACTACCGGCTTCCTGCAGTGATCAGATAATGGAGCTGACATCCACCATCCTGTGAATTGAATGGGTGATATCAGCTCCAATGTCTGATCTCTGCAGGAAGCCAATAGTTGCTAAAAGGTAAACTAAGTTTTAATGATTTACTAATGGGTTGCAATTTAGCTTCCCCTTCATGTTGCAAAATGAGCCTCATGACAAAGATAGCTTTATCTGAGCCCATATATGTATCTATTGTTCCATCAACCCTGGCTAGCTATTGGTTACAATAATATAAACATTTGGGAGGAATCTCACATAACCCTTATAATGACCAAGTGCTTTTACTGTTTTTTTGTGACTATGGGATGAATCCAGACTTAAGAAAGAACTTGAAATTAAGGACCTGATTCACACTTAAGAAAGTTCTAAAAATAAGAACTTAAAGTTACGCCTGGGCAATATCATGTTGTTTTTGGGGGGAGTCAAGTTAATAGCATTCTTTGCATGCAGAAATACATCTTCGAATAGCTTGCTGCACATAGATACTGACCAGCTTTAGTATTACACTGTTATTTAGACATGGTCTGGAAATTATCACCTCTTAACACTAGTGCTGTTTGCAACAGATGAAATATGACTCCCCTGCAATCACCATACCCAGAAGTGACTTTAAGTTCCTGGGCTAAACCATGTTGATTGCAGGGGGAGTCATATTTCATCTGTTGCAAACAGTACTAGTGTTAAGAGGTGATATTTCCCAGCCCAAGTCTAAATAACAGTGTAATAGTAAAGCTGGTCAGTATCTGTTTTCAGTAAGCTATTCAAAGATGTATTCCTGCATGCAAAGAATACAATTAAATTGACTCCCCCTGAAAACAACATGGTTTTGCTCAGGAGTAACTTTAGGTTCTTATTTTTAGAACTTTCTTAAGTGTGAATCAGGTCCTAAGAGAGGAAAGTTACACCTGGGCAAAACCATGTTGCTTTCAGGGAAAGTCAAGTTAATTGTATACTTTCCATGCAGGGATATATCTTTGAGTTGATTACTGCACACAGATACTGACCAGCTTTATTATTACACTGTTATTCAGACTTGGCCCGGGAAACGTCACCTCTCAATTCTAATACTGTTTGCAACAGATGAAATATGACTCCCCTGCAATCACCATGGTTTAGCCCAGGAGTAACTTTCCTCTCTTAGGGCCTTATTCAGAGATCCGCTGCCGATGGTATCGCAAATATACGCATCTAAGGGGCAGGTCGGAGCAGGTTACATCCCACTGAATAAACAGTCACTCCCCTTGCAAATAGCGGCCGGACCTAAAGTTAGTCCTCCATAGACTTGCCCTATCTGGCCACACTCACTTCCGACCCTATGTGTATTAGTTGCGTATATTTAGGGTCCTAACTCTGTAAGCGTGCCCACTTTCCCTCATCTCAATGCCTCCCCCGCCCATTTCTATGCAAATCCTTCGGTTCCTATATTTCCGCTGGACTTAGGATCGCAATTGTTCCCGACCGATTCACAAGTCCAACCTTAAGGCATTTCCGACCCTAACTTCAACATACATGGCGTTGCACTATTACTACGCATGCGCAGTTGATGCAAAATCGATCCGACCCTAAATATACGCACCTAACTATCGTTAATATCGGATCTCTGAATCAGGTCCTTAATTTCAAGCTCCTTCTTAAGTCTGGATCCAGTTCTACGTGTTTACATTTTTTTATTTTTTTATATTGATGTGTGTGTCACAAACTTACAAAGAGTAAACTTTTTTTTTTGCTGTTTAAAGTATATCTAACAAAATATGTGCACTATGGTTTGCTGTATATATTTTTAACATTTCATTAGGTTTATGTGCATGAATAATACACTTATAGGGAATCAAAGTGTTTTGTATCAAAACTTTATTTAATAAACAAAAGAATGCAACATTGGGTAACATTTCTATAAAAAAAAATCAATAAAGGACTGTTCTACAGTGCATTAAAAAAACCCTTTTCTCCTTGAAGTAGTGTACAAGATTGTTGTAGAAACAGTCAATTTTAAACTAGAATTAAGTTTCATTTCTGAAAACAGAATTTACACTTAAATATTGCAATCACTAATCTAATTTGGTTAACAATTAAAGAAATTCTACTTCTTCTTTCCACTTGGAGGCGTTTCGTATCAGAAATACCTGGCTTGGCGGTTTAATAGCTGATGTAAACCCCATCCCATTCAGAAAATAAGACGTGGGCATTTTTAAGACATTTTGCAAGAACAAGGTGACTTTTGTTAATTCATTTTGAAGAATATAAAGCATTGACCATATCCATTCATGAATTCATCTATTCATCAAATCCTTTATGTGTGTGCTACTTTTATATTACATGGAGTATTCAGGGAATGTAACTTACTGGAAACATTTGAGTAACATCATGAGGACCCACCAGGTTAAAATTCACTAAAGATTATTTAAGTTTAGTAGTATTGGGTAACAAAATTGTGCACCATTCGCTAGGACTAAAATTCTCTTTTTTGGTGCTCTACAACAGATGTAGTTTGCCGTCTTTTTGAAAGTCCATCGTATGGCAGCTGAATGTAGACTGCCGGCAATCGGCAGCAGTCTCTATTGTAGAAAGTGGCGGTGATGTGACCCCTGCAGTTGCGAAGAGTCATTCCCCGAATGGTAAGTGTATTTAAATTACCCTACCTATAAGCCTTTGTTTCCCGCAGCCTAACCCTAACCTTCTCCTTCTTCAGCCCTAAGCCTAACCATTCATGCCCTGCAGCCTAACCCTAACCTTCCCATTAAGCCCTAACCCTAGTATACCTACTGCAGCTGCTGCAGCCTAGCACTAACCTCCTACCCATCACTACTGCTGAATCCTAAAGCTATTGGGAACAGGGAAATAGGATTGTACGTAAGGGCTTAACCAAACCCTTAGGGCCAGATTTACTGAGCTGTAGGTTTGGAAAAGTGGAGATGTTACCCATAGCAACCAATCAGATTTTAGCTGACATTCTCTATTATGTAAAAAGAAAGTGAGAGCTAGAATCTGATTGGTTGCTATAGGCAACATCTCCACATTTCCAAATACGCAACTTAGTAAATCTGGCCCTTACTGTATGATTTGAATACGCCCCCACTCCTAACATGCATACATGATGTCCACATGGTGGATCGTTCTGCCCCGCCGTCAGAAAGGGTTCGAAAACAGACGATCAATAAAAGATGCCGGCATTTTGGTGCCAGCATGTTCACTGTGAAAAATCAATATATTGGACTGATAAACCACATTCCTAGGCAACAGTTTTTTCTTAATGACAGATATTCAATGTATATTTATTGTCATACATGCATTTTTTAGTTAGTTAAAAAAAAGGGGGGGCAAATATAAAATAAATGAATAATCTTTAGTGAATTTTACCAAGGTTACCTCTAGGAGGCGCAAAAGTTACTACAATACCACACACAACCAAACCCAAACAGCTATTTGATAAGTCAACGGTATAATAATTCTTAACGGGTTTCAGCACCTTACCAGACACGCGTGAAATGGGTACATCAGCTTTAAATTCCAGCTGGTCTTTCATAGTTGATACTAATTTTACCATAAATATCTAAATGGAAACTGTCTAAATAATAAATTAAATAATACTTATAAAAAAGCACACCCCTCCCCGTCCCATGTTACTGCCAGTTCACACAGTTTGGAACCAACAGAATTTTTTTTTCTTTTGTTGTTTTTTTTTTTTTTACAGGTTAAAAAAAATGGTTTAATTGTTTTATTCCTACCACCTTGCGTCCCTTGCACTGATAGGCGTGCAGCATACGGTAACATAGACGCCACGCTAGTTGCATGTAACATCCTCACGATACGACAAGCGGAGGAATGAATAGGTGGGATTAACAAAGACATGTTTAAACAGGCTACAATGATCATCGGTCCACAAAAAGTACAATGATAAAGGCGCGAGAACCACAATCCAAAGTAATGTTTCCAAAAGACGCGGTGGTCTATGTCATAAAATGGTGTGATGCCATGTGCACAGTTGTAGGGCGGCCCTTAGCAGCCAATCAGATGATAGCATTCATTTAAAAAAAAAATAAAAATACACTAGCAAAATGGCATGATCTGATTGGTTGTTGTGGGAGAGGGTATATTTGCGCACTACCACACATCATTTTATTTTTAAAAAGTCTCCATGAGTTCAAATAAATTCCTTCCAGGTCATGTCTTCATTGTGTTAGTGTTGTTTTATTATCTGGGTAATAACGAGTCATGTTTGATTTGAGAGACGTGTGAACTAGACATTAAAAAAAAAAAAAACCCTCCAAAGAAAAGTCCATAGCAAACAGAGAATGATTGTCTATGGATCATTTGTGAATTGTGAGAACTTTTCTTCTAACCCAACTATTAAAAATACTGTTGTATCGTGTATATTTGAGGTTCGTGAATGACAAACGGCCCACAGATTAAACCCTAAATCCAAACTTTTTAAAAGTAATCTCCAATTCTTCTTGATTCCCCTTCCCCCCCATTGAATGGTTTTCTTGTGAACTTTTTTCCTTTAACGTTAGGGTCCCTGATTATGTCAAACCAACATAACGCATAGATAGATTCGTCAGTATGCTATCTCAGATTGTTCTCCGTCTCATCTCCTGCTGGATGATATTGGTTATAGCCTAAGTGTTAAAAAATATAAAATGAACAAGATCTGCTTCAAATTTGTACCCAGCTATGTGGAAAGTGGGTTTAACTAAGACCCCAAACCGTAAAACAGAAGAAGTTCCTATTGGAAGGCTCTTAACAGCTCGGGTAAGCAGAAAGATGGTGATGGAGATTATGTTTTAAAATGCTGGGAAGTATCTTTTGATAATACCCTGCGTGTAACGGAAAGTCTTATAGGGTCTTTATACTTAAAAGACCTACCTAACGCTATTGGTTTAAATTTGTAATAATTTTATATCCCCTTAGGTAAAAGGATTTGATTTTTAAATATTGTTTTAAAATGTGAATGATATATCTCTGGACTATAGGAGGAAATAATACTAGAAGACATATCAGTGGAAAAATGAGGTGATGACAAGACTGGGTGTCAAGTTTGAGATGTTAACAGTTTGCAGTAATGTCAAGAATTTTGTTGATGTCACTGATGCAAAATAAATGGATAGGTGGACTCTTAATTCTATTATTTCAATTCACAAAATGTCTGTCACCATTGTGTGAAGAATTTTGCCAGGTGTATTTGTCCTATTCTAAATCATGTGATGCAAAAACCGACACCAGTTGCCTTTGACTGTTGTATACTCTCCCACACTCACTATCAGGATAACGCAATCGGATGATATTTATTAAGTTAAGGAAAGGCAAAGTGGAGATGTTGCCCCTAGCAACCAATCAGATTCTAGCTGACATTTTGTAGTATGTAATGGGAAAGTGAGAGCTAGAATCTGATTGGTTGCTATGGGCAATATCTCCCCTTTAACTTTCCCGCAGCTTAGTAAATCTGAACCAGTGGCGTAACTACAGGGGGTGCAAAGGGTACGGCTGCTAAAGTTACTGGAGGAGAGGGGGGCCTGTGGCAGCCACTTTACCTGCACTGTAAGCAAGCTGTCAGGGGTTGACAGCTTAAAACTGCACTCCATGTATGAGTGCAGAGCGTTACAGCGCTATACATACATACACTCATACATGGAAAGCCGAGCGCTGTATTAAGCTGTCAGTCTCTGACAGTTCCTATTAGTCAGCAGAATTGCCTGGCTCCGCCTAGTCCCACCCATCCAGACTCAAGACTGTTACCTTCTGCCCCTGGTGTGGACATTGGCTGATGCAGAATTGCCCTTACTGTACGATTACCCTACATCCTCCCCGTCCACCATGTGAACACACTGGGCTGGATCCAGACCTAGTTACGTGCTTGAACTTAGCTACTCCTGGGCTAAACCATGGTGATTGCAGGGGAGTCATATTTTATCTGTTGCAAACAGTATTAGAGATGAGAGGTGATGTCTCCTATCCCAAGTCTAATTAACAGTGTGATAGTAACGCTGCTCAGTATCTGTGTAATAATAATATAATATAATAGTATTAGAGATGAGGTGATAAATAACAGTGTGATAGTAAAGTTGGTCAGTATCTGTGTAATAATATATTAATAATATAATAGTATTAGAGATGAGAGGTGATAAATAACAGTGTGATAGTAATGCTGGTCAGTATCTGTGTAATAATATATTAATAATATAATAGTATTAGAGATGAGAGGTGATAAATAACAGTGTGATAGTAAAGCTGGTCAGTATCTGTGTGCAGTAAGCAATTCAAAGATATATCCCTGCATGCAAAGAATACATTTAACTTGGCTTCCCCTGAAATCAACATGGTTTAGCCCAGCACTAACTAAGTTCAAGCACTTAACTAAGTCTGGATCCAGCCCACTGTACGCAAGGCAGTTTGTTCCGGCCTGCTGTTGCGAAGGCTTCCAGCACGGAAGCCTACCTGCCTCATGAGAATGCAGATCCTTGCCGGCAACCTGTTGGGTGCGCAAGCACAGGAAGGCAATGTGGCCGTTTTCCGCATGCAGAGTGCAGAAAAGGGCCTCTTTGCTTAATTCTGGATCTGGAGCCCCATAGAGACGTTTTAAAGTTTTCGGCTCCCCCTTGGCACCCGAATCACGCAGGAATCGGAGGACACCAAGACAAATGCCGGCACTGAAGTCGGTGTCAGAGGTTTTTAATGACTGAGCACAAAATCCATGCTTCAGTTCTCCACAACAGAGTCATGAAATGAACGCTTCAATCGTCCACGCCATTGGGTTTTAATTAAAAACGTAAATGATCTTTTCACTTCAGTGCAGTCATTTATGGTTGTAAGTTAAGTCTCCACCTTGACAAGTGTATTGGTGGAGTAGATGTTATCTGACTTTTGATGCAATGGCATAACTGAATGAATAGAGAGGCTCACGAAATGGCTGCGTCCGCTGTATGAAATATTGTGGCAATTTTACAGGGAAGATAACAGACAGGCGGCTGTACCTGCTCATCTGTGCTCTATTCCAAGTGCCTGATACCAGACATAAATCATATCTACTGGGACGTTTTAGGTCAAAGATCTGTTTTTCTGGCTAATCTTTATACGAAACTAGGGACAAAAAAAATATACAACGGTAACAATTGTGCTGTTTGATTCCCCCCTTTCCACACAACTTAATTTCTACACGGTGAATATTTTCAGCCCACTTGGTTTTATAAACCGTAAAAAAAATTCTAACATCTATAGGTCAATGATTTGTCTACATTGAAGGTGGAGCAGAATTTGTTGGAGTGCACAGTAGGCCATGAAAAAGAGACTGGTCCGTATTCACTGTTACATCATTTTCATTTTACATACGTTGTTTTAAGAATTGGGCTACTACGCATGCGTAGTAGCTTATTACACTATCTACATACCATTTCTGTACGTAGATTGCATAAACGCGCTTACACAATCTACGTAGAGAAATTGTATGTAGAGAGGGTAAATAAGCTACTAGACATGCGTAGTAGCCCAATTCTTAAAACAACGTATGTACAATGAAAACTACGTAACTGTGAATCCAGACCACTGTTCACTTAGTCAATGTTTTTGTAATGTGTAACTAGTGGAACACTGAAATGAAGTCTACTTCCCCAACAGGTTGGCAGACATGATATCATGATTTGTTTATGCATGAAAGAGAATCAGATTGTTGCATTTGGGAGGGGACATACTGGCTACTCTCTTGTAACGTCCAGTAGGGTCTCCGAATATTTGGAGACTCCTTGTGAACTCCCGTCAGAGTATTCTACCTCCTTGAATCTTTCTGGATAGGGCATTGATTATGTTGGTGGTGTCACTATGTTCCCCAATTTGTCCTTGGCCTTCACCTCCCTTTGAAGAGGGCAAGTATGAACTACTAGTAATCTCTTTCTTCCTTTCTCTCTCTCTCTCTCTCTAAGTCCCCAACCTTCTCCCTTATCTGGTCTATTGCTCCCACCTATTGAAATTCTTGGGATTTTCTACAAACGTTTGTAGGTACTTTTAGCACTCGTAGTATCTCACAACTTCTTTCAGTTGATTTGAAAATCAAAAATACACTTTAAAGTTCCAGTAAAAAAATAAAAGTTGTTTTAAGAATTGCATCCGGTTGAAAGTGATGGGGCGTGGAATGAGAACACTTATCTATAACGTTGAATATTGAGTGTGTCTGGTAACATACACTGAGTTTGGCATCATTTTGAAAGTTTTTTTGTCTTTCAGCAAATGAGTCTTTTTCTCGAAATTCTTGCAGTGATTTCTGAGAAAGATAAAAATGAAAGTGATAAACAGTCCTGACGTGACAAGCCATTCCTCGATGCCATGTGGGTTCTTGTATCGATTTCCAAGGTTCGGAAAGTCCTGCGGGGTTGTCTTTGTGGATGAACAAGATTTAAAACACTGGTACGCTGCAAATTTCCAGGTTGTCCGATGAACCCCTCAGCTGCCATTGAGCGGAAGCTTAAGTGCACTGCACTGCAATGCTTTGCAGACCCGCCGGCAGCCAAGAGAGTCCATTCCCGTTTAGGAGACACAGTTAGAAGGCGGAGCCTGTAATAGCGTTGAGCTGCTTCATCAAACCCTCCAAGCTGGCCATTTGTTCACTCAAATCATCCTGTTCATATACCTGGAAAGAAAAATGGAACAAATCATGGTTACTAGTTCCAACAAAACCATAGTCATTGTCTGTCTCCATCATTTGCCTGTTTGTCAAGTTTATTTGAATCTTTCACTACCTCTTTCTATGACCAGAAATGACTGGACCCGGGACCCAGGCTGCAGGGTCACAAATGGTTTGAATGCAGCGGACCTGCAAGAACGATTTACAGAGGGTTGATGCACTTGGAAGGCTGGTCTGCATTGGCCAGCTGTTGTGTAGTCTGGTACAACTCTCTCAAGCAGCTATAGGTAGGAGACTGATGACAATGGGGTAGATCCAGAACTACGTGTGCCGTATGTTTATTTGCGGAGCGTATTTTCGTACACGTAAGTTCGCTACACTCCCCTCGGCACACCCCTTGCACGGACATATTTTGTCAAGATACGCTTCCCAAACCCTACCTTAACTTTTCCAAACGTAACAGCAGAAGTCCGCTAACGGACGTACTGACTACGCGAACGTACGCAGCTTAGCACGCCCATACTGTACACTTTAAATACCACCCCCCGCCTACTTCACGTAAAACCCTCGTATTGTTGACGAACGTAAATTTGGCACGCCCACACGTAAGTATTTACGTGAGACATACGTGAATCACCCATATGTTCTAAAATACGCTACGTGAATGTGCGTATTTTCTATGGTGCGCATGCGCAGTGCGTTCAAATCTGCAAATTTACGTCTCCACCACGCGTAAAATCGCGGAAATGCGTAGTTCTGAATCTACCCCAATGTCTCATTTTTTTCCTACTGCTGATAACTGCTGCTGGAAAGCTGAGGGGAATATCAGCTCCATTGTCTGATCTCTGCAGGAAGCCAGCAGCTGCTATAAGGAAAGTGTACATTGTATATATGGGCTGTGCTTCCTCTCTGTCTGCAGGGGGCAGCACTAGAGAGAGTTGTGACAGGGGAAGAGTGGGGAGTGACGGGGGGAGAGAGGGGAGTGACAGGGGAAGAGATGGGAGTGACAGGGGGAGTTCACTCCCCTCTCTTGTTCGTACTGCCAGACCAGTGGTTACTATGCTTAAATGTGCTCATGTTCTTAGTGACTGTCATTATACATAATCAACCTATGCTGCCATATTTGAAAGATCTTTATCAGGCGCTATAGAAATCGTGGCAAATCATAAATAATGATGATGAAAATAAAAAATTATTTGCAATACCGGGTACATTGCTTGTCCTCCTTTAAGGCAATGTCATTCGGTTTATTATTAGACAATAAATATAACTAAGTTTCAATACTACTCTAGGTCTATAGTTTGCCGAGATGAAATACTACAAATAACATAGTAGTCATATTGTGGGCCACGTATTTTCTTATGATTATACAGCCTATCAATGCCCTGATGATAAAGCTGAGGACATGTCATGTCATTAAGGGATGTGAATATATTCTATTTCCCGATTGGCTACAGTTTCAAAAATACTGACTGGCTTCACCAACACGCTGCCTAGCAAACCGCACTCTAATGGATTATTTTAAAGGGAGAAAAAATGCAGTTGGTCCCTTCTAAAGAACAATACTGAACCGGCAAAGATTGTGGATTTGCCCAGGATACAAGACCAATCATCCCTGAACCCATCCTTACTATAAATGCATTTATATACCACTTGAGGACTGTAATTACTTTATATCACATAAAGTCAAAAACACATTTAAAAGACGAAGATAACATGACACAGGCTAATATTTCAGTGATTAGTATGAGGTTATGAGGTGTGGACAATAAAATATAGATTAGAATGAAAAGACATGAAGAACGGTGCATGCCCACCACCAGCTATAGACACTATGGAGACTTACGCTGGCGGGGTCATCCGTGTGTTTGTTACTGTTGTCTTCCGCTGCATCTGGCGCTGTCGGTACAGACACCGGGAGAAGGGGTGATCTTGCTTTTCCTGCCAGCCCTAACGATGCCGTCTTTACTTGTGGTTTGGGTAGACTGGACCCTAAATAATAATAGAAAGGTGTTCATTTTTTATGCCGAGGAGAATCATTTTCAGATCAGATATGGACTATATAGCATATAAGACATTAATAAGACGAGCAGGGCACAGGAAGGGAGCATAAGCAGGGCGTTTCAGAAGACTTTGTAATTCGGTCTTAGCCCGGGAATCCTGCTTTCCAAATTCCCACAGCCTGATTCACAGTAACAACAGACACGTCACTATAGAAAGCCTGTCCCACTGGTGTAACATCTTCTTCACTAGTAAGTAAATTAGCGGTTGGGTGGGTTCAGCACAATGGGCTGGATCCAGACTTAAGTAAGTGCTTGAAATTAGTCACTCCTGGGCTAAACCATATTGATCGCAGGGGAGGGGTATAATGACCCACTATGCATACAGCATGTATCCATGGTCCTATTTCCGAACTGGCCTGATCCTAACCCTCCCCTTCTGATTGGCATACTGACCCATTCTGAAAAAAAAAAAAAGGCTTCCTATTCGAAAAATAGAGACAGCGAAAAAGAACTTCCGTCTCTACTTATAAAAGGCATCATTCTCTTTGGAGACTCTCACCACATAGTGGTATTTACATCATAAAGTAAGGGTTTGGTGAAGCCCTTACATACAATCCATATTTACACACTGGCACTATTTCCTGTGGGGTGGTACGTAAATATTACGGTATGGTCCTGCCATCAGAAGTCCTGTACGTGCGAGGGGAGTGGTCTCCTCTATTGGAATTCCGCTGCCTCTGCGGACAGAGCTCCGACCACAGCAGTAGCGGAGTTCTGGATCCAACACAATGACAACGTCCAACAGGGAAGCCGGGTTGCGACCACAAAGGGGGTGTGACTTGGTATTACAATGTACTGTGTAGGCGCGCCATCACACTGCGTACAGGCTCAGACTTCCGCACACCACCATTTTACATTTGCAAGAGTTGGAAATCTTAAGGAGCGGCATGGCTATCGGAAGTTCTGCTGTGTAAGGTGAGTTAGCGGTGGGACCACATGGCAGACCTGCAGATGTGGATCCCTCTAATCTGTCTCTCGGAAACTTGTAGACTTCTTTATGGTAACATATTTATAAATACACGATTCTAGCTCTGATGTATGGCCTCCATCCCTATGATAATCTCACAAGTGGGGAGACGTCATATATCAGTCACAGGTCAGCAAGCCCGATCCATTGCTGAATTCTGCTCAAAGGACTAATTCACGGTTAAGAGTGAGTTAGATGTGGACAGATCTCACCCTGCCCGGAACCTGCCCCCTGTTTTTAGGTAACTAATGGCAATTAAGAATGCCACAGGGCCACCTTATCTTACCTTGCGTAGCTTCCTTCTTAAGAATGCCTCTCCCCGCCCCCCCCAACACCCTCCCCGGCTAATCTAAACCCCTCCCACTTCTACCTAAACACTCCCTGATACCCCTTTCACATCACCATGAAATACCCGGGATTTTCGCCAAAAACCCAGGTCTCGGCAAAATCCCGGGTATTCGGTTGTGATGTGAAAGGTGCACTTCCGGTGGACCCGTGTCAGAAGACACGGGAATTCAACCCGGGTAAAAAGAAGGGTTATTCCCGGGTCCGACATGGGTAGCGGTGCAGTGTGAAAGGTGCTACCCAGGTTTTTTCAACCCGGGTAGCACCTAATGCACTTGATTGGTGCAATTTTTTTTACTGTTGCCCTGGCAACAAGTGTTGCCAGAGCAACGGTAAACAAATTACTCTGTCTGATGACGACTGGGCAGACCCGAGTCTCTGAATTTCCCGGGTCTGCCCTGCAGTGTGAAACGTGGTCTGTGACCCTGGAATCCTCTGCTGCCCTGGCAATATCCCTGGTCTGTGAACCCGGGATATTGCCGGGGTGGTGATGTGAAAGGGGTATGAGGCGGCATTACACCGCCTCTTCCTTACTAAACTACTCCGTGCAGTCTTTATAGACCACACAAAGTCAAACTACACAACTAACTGGTACATAGATTGTTTAAAGGACCTACTACACGTGCATAGTAGGTAATTTCTCAAATCTCTGAACCTAAGGCACAGAAGACACTAAAGGTTGGCAATCCCGATAATATATAAATTTCTGTTGATCCTATCTACTACGCTTAAGACCATTTAGCATTTTATTTGGCAGCCTTCAAGTTAATAAAGCCAATAACCTTTTCATTAATATGTTTTTATAATCACGCTTTAGTCTGTGGTACAAAATTCCGATGCTTAAGTCAGCAAATGAGAAATGATAATTACCCCGGATAGTGCTAAAGGATCAACAATATATTAAATTGCATCATTTTATATATCAGAAGTAACCAAAAGGCTATTTTTTATTTAATACACTACAGAAGTTGTGCTTGTTATTAACTTTTACTTTCCCGGCCAAGGTAAAATGTCATTGTGTAAAAGAGCCAGCAAGCAAGGGAATTCATTTAACTTGTGTTGCAAGTTCTGTGCCAAGAACACTTGCTTGTCATCCCAACTAATTACTAAGAGCATGCTAGTAAGCAGCAGGAGATGGAGACTGGAATAAATGAGATTGTGGTGTCGCTTGATCCAAAGTCTGTAGGCTGCCAATAGATAACATCCAATTCCTGAGGAAATTGCTGGGCTGCCAATTATTCCAAAAACAAACACAGATTACAGATAGATAACTGGATACACAGATCTAAGGCGGAATGTAGAGGAAGCTTGTACTGATCTCTTCCTAATGACCTGCAATGGACAGAGTGGAGGCAGCCATTTTGTGTCCTAATGCAATAGTCACAAGAAAGAAAGTGAATGCCAAATAGGCATGTGAGATGATAAACAACCGGCTGCTGCTATTAATAGCAGGCAGTCAGGGGTTAAAACCTTAGGCCAATAAAGGGAGTGTAACCAGGGTGAAGGGGAGGAGTTTAGGGGGTATATTAAGGCAGGTCACATGGAGTTCTGTCTTTTTGCCAGGAATCTTTCCACCCTTTCCTCCCTTTAGTTGTATTTACTAACATGTCATTTTATTTTCAGACGGGGCATAGGTTGGCGGTAGCAGTGGGGTTGTCAGTAAATATCTGGAGCTGGGTAGGGCAATAAGCTATGGCACAGGGGAGTCACACCCTACGAGCTGAATGCCCAGTGGCTAGCTCCTGGCAGGCCCGTAACTAGGAGTGTACAGCTGGGAAGGGCTAATAGTCAAAGTGGGACATCAGTGAATTAATTTTTAAGGTAAAACTGGTTGTTAATTAAAGGTTAGGGGTGGCAATTTTCCTTTTGCCCTTGGTGATAAAGTTTCTAGCTACAGCTTTGGGGATGGTGGGCTGGATCCAGAACTACGTTTGTCTTCCATAGACGGACGTAGTTCAATAAACAGCTACTGCGCATGCGTAGTAGCTATTGTACGTAATCTGCGTCTAAAAGACCGCATATACGCAATCTACGTATCAAAATGATACGCAGATTACGTACAA
>WWET01000085.1:325320-340825 GCA_011038615.1 Limnodynastes dumerilii | reverse complement strand
GAGGGGGTAGAGGTAACACAGTAGAACAGTGTAAACATGCTTGGGATAAATATAAGGATATCCTAAATCTCAAACTAAATTGAGGGTAAATAGGGTCTGGGGTCAGTATAGTTTTAAAAAAACAACTGGGCAGACTGGATGGGCCATGTGGCTCTTATCTGCCGTCACTTTCTATTGGGGTTAATATATTTAGCAGCCAATTAACCTGCCAGCATGTTTTTTTTTGGAGTATCGGAGGAAACCAGAGCACCTGGAGGAAACCCACACAGACACGGGGAAAACAAACACACTCCGCACAGATAAGGCCTAATCAGGGAATCGAACTCATGACCTCAGCGCTGGGAGACACAAGTGCTACTCACTGAGCCACCATAGTGCCCAAAATGTGGTCTGTGGAAGGAGGTTCTAAGTATTGCGAGCGCCTCTGCCAGATTGCAAGTGTCACAAAATAATATGAATCAATATTTAACATTTTTAACATAAAACAGTTTCTTCCTGTCTGTAGAAATGATGTGACTCATGCACAATACTTCACCAGTGATTTTTGGGTGTGAAATAGATCGTGAAAGGTCACCTTCTATACAAAATGTTATAATGGAAACAACCCTTTTTTACGTCTGTAATCTGCTCAGGATCGGAGGCACTTGCTTGGGCCCCGCCCCTTACTGTTGCCTACGTCCCTCCACTCCTTCCTTCCCTCAACACACCCCTCAGAACGCAAACCGCCGCAGCTCGAGTGGCGCTCAGGTCTCAGTTCTGAGCATGTGCAGTAGAACGTCACATTACACGCTCACCTCTGGACCTGCCGTGGAATCTCTGCATCCATAGTGGATAGGTGTCAAGTGTACTTACAACAGGAAACATGGGGATATCACCGTCACCTGGTATATGATGTTACAGAGAGGCGAAACGCGTTCACAGTTGTTTTAAAAGAACACATTTTCCAGTACGTACCATTCAGACTACTCCTGTCAATCAAGTTGGTGTCCACCGGCCAATACGCCCCATCGCCGTGACGACCTGTTATAACAGAGAACATTACTGGTGTGAGGTTAGATTGCTCGCACACGGAAGCAATGTTTTTTATTTATTGCCATACAGCTATAATGCGACCCATTCTGACTTTGGGCCAGATCCAGACTTAAAGTTACGGAATCATAAGGACAATGCACTCCCTCGGGCACTCCCCTCGAACACACGTAATTTAGCTGATGACACGCCCCTTCATGCATAGTTAGAAGCAAGTTACGTATGATCAGAGTTACGTAGTGTAATATCTGCTGTGCGCGAGCGCGGTACGTACAAATAGACACATTTACACGTGTAGCAGGCGTAAATTCGCTGTCGTACTTAAGTTTGGATCTACCCCTTTGAGAGTAACAGCAGTAAGGTGCAATTCTTCACTTGGAAAACCTTATTGCCATGTGAAGGGTAGGGGAAAAATGTATTAAAACGGATTTATATCATAGTTGCTGACTCTCCCAGAATGTCCAGGAGACTCCCGAAATTCGTGCAGTTCTCCCGGTATCCCGGGAGAGCCGACAAATCTCCCGCAAGGGACTTGAGACTCATGGTTTCCATGAAACAATGGCCTCGTCCTGCCCCTCTGCCTGGCAACACTAGTTTTTTCCCTATGAAAACCCCAAAAGGGGTAATTGATAGTCAAGGGACAGGGCTTAATGACGTGACTTGCATAAATCGCACTGTTAAGCCCCACCCCCTGCATGCATCTATGGCTTTTAAAAGTGGGCAGCCCTGATTTACATGCAGAGACAAAGCTGAGCGATTTTGATTATTGCACAGAAATACTAAGAAGATTTATTTTTAAACTTTCATTTAGAGTTGAGCTACAAAACATCACCTTTCAGCTCATTCTGTGGGCAGATAATTAAGTTGCTTTCCTCTGTAATGCGATACAGTTTTGCCAAGGTAAAGGGTAGAGTTAAATAAAAAAAAAGATTCCTTCGCGGCTTTGAACAGAACGATGTATGGCAAATGGCAGAACGATGTATGGCGAATGGCAGAACGATGCATGGCGAATGGCAGAACGATGCATGGCGAATGGCAGAACGATGTATGGCAAATGGCAGAACGATGTATGGGGATGTAAGGCAAAACAATCGATAACCAGAACACCGGAATTGGAGCTCAGAATGGCATATCTAAATTTTACCCCAATCCTTTCCCTAATCTTTACCCTAACCCTCCCCTTCCATTAACCTAACCCCTTCCCCGCAGCCTGACCCTAAGACTCCCTTCCCTGCAGCCTAACCCTAAAACTCCCCTGCCCATAGCCTAACCCTAAGATTCCCCTGCCTGTAGCCTACCTCTAGGACTCCCTTCCCTACAGGCTGACCCTAACCCTCCTCTATCACAACCCTAATCCTCCCTTCCCCAGAGCCTATCTCTAAAAGTCCTCGGAAAGTGTTACCTCTCCGGCGGCTTCCAAAGTAAAAATGGCCGCCTTTTCGAAATAGAGACAGCTGAGTTTTTTGACTGACTCTCCTTCTAAAAGACAGCATTGGCGGTGGCGACAATTAGTATCATAAGTAAGAGCTTAACCAAGCTCTTACTGTACGATTTGAATACCTCCCCTGTTGTACAGATCTCCTTGCGCGCAGAACTGCGATCCGCTACGGAACATCGCACTGCACATGTGCACTTGTAACGTTGGGGTTGACTTACGTAAGTGGCTTGTGGAAGTCACCTAACTTAGTAATTCTGAATGAGGCCCATTGTGGAGATAATGGGCCGGATCCCGACCTACGGGAGGTCAGTACGGCCGGCATCGTAGCGGGAATGCGCGCCCCCTGCACTTCCCGCTGTTTTATATCATAGTTGCCGACTCTCCCGGAATGTCCAGGAGACTCCCGAAATTCGTGCAGTTCTCCCGGTATCCCGGGAGAGCCGACAAATCTCCCGCAAGGGACTTGAGGCTCGTGGTTTCCATGAAACAATGGCCTCGTCCTGCCTCCCTGCCTGGCAACACTAGGGGGTAGATCCAGAACTACGTTTGCCGTACGTTTATTCGCGTAGCGTATTTACGTGTGTGTACCTTCTATACACTCCCCTCGGCACACCCCTTGAACGTACGTATTTTGTCAAGATACGCTTTCCAAACCCTACCTTAACTTTTGCCAACGTAACCGCAGTGATTCGCACACTTACGTATGGGCAACACGTATTTACGCAGCTAAGCACGCCCATACTGTACACTTTAAATACAAACCCCCGCCTACATAGCGTATTTCAGACGTATTTTGGAGTAATGTAAAATTGGCACGCCCACACGTAAGAATTTGCGTGACAAATACGTGAATGGCCCATACGTTCACAATTGCGCTACGCTATTGAGCATATTTTCTATGGTGCGCATGCACAGTACTTACAAAAAGGCAATTTTACGCCTCCGCCACGCGTAAATTCGCTCAGAAGCGTTGTTCTGGATCAGGCCCTAGTTTACTAGTGTTGCTAGGGACAAGGAGGGACTTGATGACACAAATTGCGTCAACAAGCCCCACCCCCATCCCTATGAAAACCCGGAAAGGGGTAATTGATAGTCAAGGGACAGGGCTTAATGACGTGACTTGCATAAATCGCACTGTTAAGCCCCGCCCCCTGCATGCATCTATGGCTTTTAAAATTCGGCAGCCCTGATTTACATGCAGAGACAAAGCTGAGTGATTTTGATAATTGCACAGAAATACTAAGAAGATTTATTTTTAAACTTTAATTTAAAGTTGAGCTACAAAACATCCCCTTTCAGCTCATTCTGTGGGCAGATAATCAAGTTGCTTTCCTCTGTAATGCGATACAGTTTTGCCAAGGTAAAGGGTAGAGTCAAATAAAAAAAAAAAGATTCCTTTGCGGCTTTGAACAGAACGAAGTATGGCAAATGGCAGAACGATGTATGGCGATGTAAGGCAAAACAATCGATAACCGGAACACCGGAAACGGAGCTCTGAATGGCATATCTAAATTTTACCCCAATCCTTTCCCTAATCTTTACCCTAACCCTCCCCTTCCATTAACCTAACCCTTCCCCGCAGCCTGACCCTAAGACTCCCTTCCCCGCAGCCTAACCCTAAAACTCCCCTGCCCATAGCCTAACCCTAAGATTCCCCTGTCTGTAGCCTACCTCTAGGACTCCCTTCCCTACAGGCTGACCCTGACCCTCCCCTATCACTACCCTAATCCTCCCTTCCCCAGAGCCTAACTCTAAAAGTCCTCTGCACATAGCCTAACCCTAAGATTCCCCTGTCTGTAGCCTAACTCTTAAGACTGCCTTCCCTACAGGCTGACCCTAACCCTCCCCTGTCACTACCCTAATCCTCCCTTCCCCAGAGCCTAACTCTACAAGTCCTTGGAAAGTGTTACCTCTCTGGCGGCTTCCAAAGTGAAAATGGCCGTCTTTTTGAAATAGAGACAGCTGAAAAGCAGTTTTTTGCCTGCCTCTCCTTCTAAAAGACAGCATTGGCGGTGGCGACAATTAGTATCATAAGTAAGAGCTTAACCAAGCTCTTACTGTACGATTTGAATACCTCCCCTGTTGTACAGATCTCCTTGCGCGCAGAACTGCGTTCCATCCACAAGGAGATCCGCTACGGAACATCGCACTGCACATGTGCACTTGTAACGTTAAGGTTGACTTACGCAGTGGCTTGCGTTAGCCACCTAACTTAGTAATTCTGAATGAGGCCCATTGTGGAGATAATGGGCCGGATCCCGACCTACGGGAGGTCAGTACGGCCGGCATCGTAGCGGGAATGCGCGCCCCCTGCACTTCCCGCTGTCGGTAGGAAATCTGAACACTTCCGTATCCAGATACCTACCCTAACTGTTACCATCAGGTTTGCGAGATAGCGGCTGCATAGCTGATCGTAACGGTGCTTCCCCCGCCCCGCCCCCTAATTATCATGTCTATCTCCGCCTTTACAGCGGAACAGAGCGTCTTTGGAATATGTCCGTGAGTATATAACTTGTTAATGCCCTGCAATGCAATCTTAGAATTTCCTAATCCCAGCAGCTGTGACGGTTACGGAAAAAAAAGTCTTTTTCTGTCTATATTAATAACATTCTTTGGCAGATTGATCTGATTTTGCTTTCCCACCATCTACATGACACAGCCGCTCGGGTTTGACAGAGCAGAGAGATCATGTAACACACGACAGGCAAAACACGGATTCATTTCACGTCTCGTCCGTCCGGCCTACTTGATAGCTCCCAGTTGTCATTTCCTTAGCTATATGAAAATTGTCTTCTGCCTGGCGAGATTGTGACAGCCCGTCTCATCTACCCCGCGCGCCCGAATCTAGATTGATTTGTCAGATGAAATAAGGGCACTGTCGTGTCCCATTATAGATATATGGGGAGTCGGCTTGGCCGGTGAGGTGCCATTTGTTAGGAGTCCTACTTAAGCAATGGCTCGGGCAAACTCTTTTAAAGGATCGGCTTGTATTTGTGTCAAATTCTGATCCTGATCTTCTCTCAAAGTAATAGGCGGAATAAGAGATGCGGTATTTCAGCGTTACACGGGGCACTGATAGACACGGTTACATTTGACCTGTCGCTTCCTATAAAATCCCATTTGTGCTTTTAAAAAGATTTGTTACGAAATTTTCAGAAATGTTGTTTTGTTTTGACCTTTTAAAGTAACGACGGACTTGTCCCTTTTTGCAAACCCCTTACCCGGTTCACTCAGAGGGGACACTGCAATGTTCCGTTCACCAAGGACCAAATAAACCTCTATTCTATGGCAACTGTGTCAGCCAGGAGTGGAAAGTGATTGGCAAAGAGTCTAGATGGGTGGGACTGGATAGGGTCATGTGGTACGGGGGGGCGGGGCATCTGCGTGAAAGAGGCCATCACTGGTACCGAAATAGTACTGCGTGAAAGAGCTACTACACACGCACTAAGGGCCTGATCCAGACCTACGATGGTACACTGAGCGGTGTAACGCTCAGCGTGCCATCGCTTCCCTCCCCCAGCACTCCCCCTTGCCCCAGCGTATTAACAGTCGCTTACACCGACTGAAGGCTACCCTAACTTCAGCCGGCGTAAGCGACTGTTATTACGCTGATACGTTAACGCCGCCCTCCCATCCTTTTTACCCTTCCTCCTCCCGCCTACCTGCACTAACTTCAGCGTATTAACGCTGGGGGACGCCCCCTCCAGCGTTACTACGCTGAAGCTACGGACGCCCGATCCACGATCAGGCGTTTACGCAGCGACGCCGGGCAACACTTGCCCGGCACATGCGCAGATCGTCTTTTTAGAGACGGAGACGGAGGTCTGAATCAGGCGCTAAGTGTGAATCCAGCCCTCCAGCACTACATTGGGAACAGGCCCTAACTGTACGACATTCATCCACGGAACACCTGCCTGTACGTATGTGACCGCAGCGGTGAGATAGGTCACGCCACTTGTATGCGCTTTAGGGTGCAATCCGGTTCTGCTTAAACTATTACGCACCAGACCCAGAATTGAGCACGTCGGCCCATTTACGCATTCAGAATGCGTAAGTACTCAGTGCAAGCGTTCTGCGCATGCGTGAACATGCGGGTACATATTAGAACGCACTACGAATGATTCTGGATAATGCGCCGTAAACCTTTTCCACGACGGGACGCGACAAGCAACTACGCAAACAGGCTGTATATATGGTGGGTGACGGGAGGTATATAGATCGTTGGTTAGGCCCTTAGGCATGATCATTACACACAAGCTCCATTTTAGGTGGGGGATGTGTTTAAAAGTTCAGGGTACGGACGTTTCGGGCGCGCAAGGGGAGTGTACGGAATATGGACTCGCACTCTGCATATGTTTAATTCCGCGGCAGAGACATACAAGCGCAGGCAACGTACGTGTAAATCTGGCTGTGGGAACGCACTGCGAATGCACGTGGCAGATGTTACACAATAAGAACTTAAAGTTACACCTGGGCAAAACCATGTTGATTTCAGGGGGAGTCAAGTTCATTTTATTCTATGCATGCAGGGAGAATGCTTTGCTTTTACTTATTGCACACAGATACCTGATCAGCTTCACTTTTAAACTGCTAATTAGACTTGAGCTGGGAAACATCACCTTTTAACTATAATACTGTTGCAACAAATGAAATTTGACTCCCCTGAAATCAACATGGTTTAGCCCAGGTGTAACTTTAAGTTCTTATTTTCAATCTCTGAATCAGGTCCCTTAACTCAGCTCGTACGTAACTCCATACCATAGGGTGCGACGTTCCTACGCAAGGCAAAAATACACATTGCGGGAGGAGGGAGGCGTTTAAATTGTACAGTATGGGCGGGGTGAGGCACTTACTTATGTCAAGGCGATACTTATAACTAAGATACGCAAGGAAACGTTAAGGCCAGTTTCTGAACACGGAAATCAGCTCCGTTACATAAGTAAGAGGGGAGGGACAGGGGGAGGGTTATACTTAGTAGCGTGTAACTTAAGCACGCGTGCGTACGTCAAACAACCTTAAGTCTGGATCAGGCCCTTAGTTCGGGATATATATATATATATACTATACTCAGGGCCGGTTTATCTATGGGGCGATCGGGGCGGTCGTCCCTGGGCCCCCACACACAAAAGGGCCCCCACAAACTGCAGTTCCAGAGGATGGATGTCAGTGATTGACATCCTCCTCTTAAGCACAGTGTATCGCTGTCATATTTCGGCAGCTGCGATCGTCTGCTTAAGAGGGTACTTTTCAAGATGTTACCCTGTCAGCTTCTCCAATCACTGACATCCATCCTCTGTCACTGTAGCCAGGGCGCAAGGGGAGAGCAAGGAGGCGGAGCCTTCATATAGCGCTCCTGCCCCCTGCCTGTACAGAGCTGGCTGCGCTATGCTCAGCCCCTGCTCTGTATACAAGACGCCACCTGACCTAAGGTCAGAATTCTTCAGACCCCGCGCCATGGAGGACAGAGCCGGAGGAGAGGCCGCAAAGGTAAGATTACTATACAGTTTTTAAACAATGTGGTTGAGGAATTGGTATTTCAACAAAGAGGGGGCACCAAGGCTGGGTGGACACAAATAAAAAGGGGGCAATAAGGTTTGCTGAAAACACATAAAGGTGACAATCAGATCGGCTGGAAACAAAGAAGGGGCAATAAGACTGGTTGGACACAGAAGGAAGGGGCAGAAGGCTGGTTGAATACAGAGAAGGAGGGGGTATAAAGCTGACTGGACACAGAAGGAGGGGCAATAAGACTGGTTGCACACAGGAGGAGGGGCAATAAGGCTGACTGGGCAGTAATAAAGATGGGATATTAAGACTGACTGGACACAGAAGGAGGGGCAATAAGACTGGTTGGACACAGAAGGATGGGGCAATAAGGCTGACTAGACGGAAATAAATAGGGGGCAATTTTGCGGTATGTTAATGTGAAGCAGGGGCCCCCCACGATTTAGTTGCCCAGGGGCCCCCACAGACCTTAATCCGGCTCTGACTATACCTATAAAGAAAAATCCTTTGTTAACAACAACAACAAAGTAAAACAACCATAACCTTTGTTTGCATTAAACTCCCAAACACTGTCTAGCAGAGAGGAGTGATTTACGACGGTTCCAAATGAAAATCTGCAAATGTATTCTATAGCCAATGGGAGGAGGCTTCCACCCCTGGAAATTATGCTGAGTTTAATTATACTTAATGTGAATTATTCAGGAGCACGGGGAGAGAGACAAAAATTTATTTCATACAAAGAAGCTTGACATTTTAATTGGTCCTTCAGAAAAAAAAAAGAGACAAAACAATTTCCTCTCCAAAAAAATTTACATCGTTCCCATCAAGCTTCAGCCTCAGCCTTGCAGAACTTCATTAACAAGATTAATTAGCACATCGGTGTCTAGCTCATCAGGTGTGCAGACCAGGTGAAAAGCAAAATCGTGCTGCGTGGACTGACAGCTCTCCTGCGGCGTTCGCGGATTTATATATATATTATTTTTTTTCCCGTATTTGAAGAAAAGTTGACAGAATGAGGGCACTGTACCTTGGTCATTAGCCATTTTGTCAGGGTGCTCCACTACAAAGAGAAAGAGAGACATTATCATTACATTATGACAGCTCTTTACAGGATGGTTGACATATCAAATCAGCAATTTTGTTAGCAGTCTTTATAGGGAGAGTCAGCCTTAAAGAGCATTAGACGGGACGGAACGGTGCATTTTACAAGCTTTCCAGACAGCCGCTGTCCGTGTAGCTTCTAGGCTGGAAATGTCATCACAGAGAGGCACTTATTTCCAGAGAGCTAGAGATGTGTTACCGGACTGCAATCATACAATTCTACAATGTTACAAGGGGGACTTAGGAAAATAATGATTCTAAGATGATATCATCCAGAAGATTTAAAATCAAGATGCACCTTACTTATGGAAACAGTGAAAAGTAGTTTCTAAGGGTGAATACGTAGATATCGTGATCCCAGTTCATGGGAGTGTTGCCGACTCCCCTGGAATGTCCGGGAGACTCACGAAATTCATGGAAACCACGGCCTCAAGTCCTAACCCCCTGCCTAGCAACACTAGTATACTAGTGCTGCTAGGGCCAGGGAGGGACCTGACGCAATTTGCGCCATCAAGCCCCGCCCCCGATCCCTATTACAGCTAAAAACGGGTAAGTATTAATCAAGAGGGTGGGGCTTAATGGCACCATTTGCATAAATTACACCATTAAGCCCTGCCCCCTGCATGCATCTCTAGCTTCCCTCTGGGATCTCCCAGAAGGGAGCTGGCAAAAGTCGGCAATCCTGGTTCATGGTTTTCACCTGACTGGGCTTCTGATAAGGGTACAATATTGGGGCTGATTCAGAGCTGCACTTACACCTTTTATTAGGTGCAAGTGTAGACCTCAGCAACGCCATGCTGAACTGCAAGAGGCGGTCACTATAAACTGCAAAAACAAAATTAGAAATTAGGTGACTTTGCAAAATGGTTTAGCCGAGCTGTACACTTACACCTGATTTACCTTTACTCCCAAACTCTGAATCAGCCCCATTGTGTGCATAAGTGTATGTGTGTGTGTGTGTCTGAATGTGTGTGTGTGTGCACATATGTGTATATGTGTGTGTGTGTTTCTGAATGTGTGTGTGTGCACATATGTGTATATGTGTGTGTAAAAACGCATATGTGATTGTGTGTGTATGTGTATGTGTGTGCATATGTGTGTATGTGTGTGTGCGTGTGTGCGTGTGAATGGGCCTGATCCAGAACAACGTCCGCCGTCGCTAGGACGGCGGGCGTAAGCGTAAGATCGGCTTTTCAGCCGATCTGCTCATGCGCTGGGCAGATGTTGCCCGGCGTTGCTACGGCAACGCTTGATCCCCCTGTGCGGGAACTGGGCATGCAGATTTGGTGGAACAACGCATCTGACAGATCTCCTAGTGTACGGAGCACCATAGTGTAACCTCTGCCACGCGCATGCACTGTTGTAACGTTTAGGCAGACTTACATAAGCGGCTTCCGTAAGTCCTCGTACTTTACTAATTCTGGATCAGGCCCAATGGAACCATGGACTTTCCTGAAATGAATGTGGGTCGCCGCTGAGAACGAAGCTTGTCAGAAACATCCAGCACTGCTCTCTATTTCCCCAACCCTTATACTAATTCTTACCCCAACCCTCTTCCATTACCCTAACCCTCTTCTCCCTGCAGCCTAACCCTAAGTCTTCCTTCCCCGCAGCCTAACCCTAACTCCTTTCCCCGCAGCCTAACCCTAAGATTCCCTTTCCCGCAGGCTAATCCTTAGACTCCGCTTCCCACAGCCTAACCCTTAGACTCCCTTCCCGCAACCTGACCCTAAGATTCCCTTTCCCGCAGGCTAATCTTTAGACTCTGCTTCCCACAGCCTAACCCTTAGACTCCCTTCTCGCAGCCTAACCCTAAGATTCCCTTTCCCGCAGGCTAATCCTTAGACTCTGCTTCCCACAGCCTAACCCTTAGATCCCCTTTCCCGCAGGCTAATCCTTAGACTCCCGTCCCCACAGCCTGACCCTAAGATTTCCTGTACCGCAGCCTAACCCTAAGAATCCCTTCCCCACAGCCTAACCCCAAGTCTCCCTTTCCTGCAGCCTAACCCTTAGACTCCCTTTCCCTCAGCCTAAACCTAAGTCTCACCTTCTTCCATCCATTCCCTCCCCGTAGCCTAACCCTAAGACAACCCTACTAAAATAAATCCACTTATTCGGGAAGCGTTCTAAAATACTTACAGCCGACAATTAGCTGTCAGCTGTGGGTAAATCTAAAACCCCTTTGAACATAGCCCCTGCACCCTTTAAGAAAGCTGTAACGAGAAAATCACCATAAATAATAATCCATTGCAAAACCAATTACTTAGTGTTTCACACAGAATTTACTGCAGGCATCACCTAATATATATAAGAGAAAATCTAAGCATTCCCAACACAGGCCAGGCATGAAATACTTCTCCCTCAGTGCTTCATATGTGCATAAGTTAAAAGGAAAATGCCATATGCATTAGAGGACCCTTCCACATAAAGCTCTCTGTACTCTTCACAGTGATAAAGAAAAGGCTGAAGGGATTATGACTCCTCCAAGGGAAAGGAATAGAAGGTCTGTATAATGAAAGACACAAAGGCTTATTGCTTTCATCCCTGCCACTAACAATGTCATACAATTCAAATTAAGGGACACAACACCAGTGTCTAGAGTCAGTCAAACTAGGGAGAGGCTTGGGAAATACTGCCTTATAAGTCACCAAAGTGTAGCCTGGTCGGTTTATAATGTATTTTATGAAAAAGTTCAAAACACACTGTTATGTGTTTATATTTTTTAGTCAAAGTATTTGATATATTAATATTTTATGCTTATTTTTTTCTATTATGTTATGGTATTTTCTTGTATTTATTTGAATTTGATAGATTTATACTTTTATTTTGCTATATTTAGATTTTTATTTATTTGTTTTTCTTTTACAGTTTATAATTATATTTTTGTACTTTATTTTTATGTTGCTTATATATTTTGCTTCGTGGGGTTTGAATTATTTTATGTTTTAGATTTTTATTTTTAGACTTTGTTTTTTGTGTTATGTATTGTGCTTTTATATTTTGTGCACGTTGCTACAAAATATCTTTCTGTATTTTTTTTCGATGGACCACTGAATTTATTATCATTCTTTGGGATAAAAGAAAAAAATGTCTGTAAAACAGAGACTAAAGCATAATAAAACATCTAACCTTTTTTCCCCCCACATACCAGCCAAGGCACAGAATGATTCATAACATTCTTTAAGCTCACTCAAATCCGTACAGAATGTATGTAGATCCTTCTGAGCATGAAGATAAAGAATCTTCAAGCTGCATTTTCATTACCACACAGCAGGGGGCAGAACAAAATTATCTGGTTAACAAAGACAATTTGGCCAGTATTCTTTAATCAACCAAACAAGAAATAAAAAGTAAAATTATTTTTATTGAAAAGGCATTTGGGCAATTTTAAGTCAGAATCTAGTTACTTGATCTGCTCATTGCATCCTAGTAATCACCACCCATTACAGAGGGCATCCTAGTGGCCACCACCAATACAGAGAGCATCCAAGTAACCTCCATTGTATACAGAGAGCATTCTAGTGACCACTACCAATACAGTAAGCTGTCAAGGGACCATTACCAAATACAGAAAGTATTCTAATGATCATCAGCAAATACAGGCAGTGTCTTAGGGCCTGATCCTGAGCTACGGCCGCCGTCGCTAGTGCCATACGCCCGCACAGGGGGAGTGCCAGGGGGGAGTTAGCGATGTAACGCTGAGCGTTAGCACGCTCAGCGCTACATCGTAGTTCAGGATCAGGCCCTTAGTGATCACCAAGTGCAATAGAGAACATCCTAGTGACCTGCGTTTTATACAGTGAGCGTCCTAGTGGCCACCACCAATACAGAGAGCATCCTAGTGACCTCCATTGTATACAGAGAGCAATCTAGTGGCCAATACCAATACAGAGAGCATCCTAGTACCTACATTTTATACAGAGAGCATTCTAGTGACCAATACCAATACAGAGAGCATCCTAGTGACCTCCATTTCATACAGTGAGCATTCTAGTGACCACTGCCAATACAGAGAGCATCCTAGTGACCTCCATTGTATACAGAGAGCATTCTAGTGACCAATACCAATACAGTAAACTTCCTAGGGACCACCACCAAATACAGAGAGTATTCTAATGATCATTAGCAAATACAGACATCATTCTAGTGATCACCAATTGCATTAGAGAGAATCCTTGTGATCTCCAATCTATACAGACAACATCTTAGTGTCTACCACTCATTACTGGGTATATCCTAGTTAGTGTCAAACAAAAGAAGGGCAGTAAGTCCTATGGCCATGAAGACACATAAAGGTGGAGTACCATAGTCCTGCAAGAGAGATTCACAGCAGGTCAATCCTTGGACCTGACCCAGACCTCCATAAGTGTTCTATACCCATGGAGGTCTGCAAGTCCATACACGAGAGGAAAGCAAACTCCTATGTTATTAACCTCTCTATCATGGAGTTCTGGACATTGACTTGCCCAGAACCCTTCCTTAAGTTGTCCGCATGGATAGAGTCCATCTGAATACAGAGCCATGCTGAAGTGCCTACTGCCACCTACTCACCATCAACTGCATGCCTATCACCATGCCCTTGTAGGGATACCCCATTGGATGGATATCATACCACATGTAAATCAGTTCTGTACGCTAGGAGATCCATTGCGTCTGCCCAGGATATGCGCACTTCGCCCAGACACCCAACTTCCAAAAGCAGCTTGAGGAAGTCGAGCGTCGGACGTAGATCTGGATACAGTCCCTTGGGGATATTGGCCCGCTGATGTGCAGCCCGGTACTGATCCCCAGCAGCAGGTATCGGCGGTATGAGACTGGTGACAGTGACCTGCTACTTGAAAGCTAAAGTGAGTTTTCAGGGGTCCCCCCCCTCTCCCCCTGCAGCCTGACCCTAACCCACCATCTCCCGCAGCCCGACCTTAACCCTCCCTTCCCTGCAGCCTGACCCTAACCCTCCATTCCCTGCAGCCTGACCCTAACCCTCCCTTCCATGCAGCCTGACCCTAACCCACCATCTCCCTCAGCCTGACCCTAACACTCCCTTCCCCGCGGCCTGACCCTAACCCTCCCTTTCCCACAGCTTGACCCTAACAGTGGAGCGGTTACTCACCTTTCCCGTGGTGCGGGTCCTGTGGTAGCGGTGGCGGCAGCAGTGAGTATACTGATCGACATACTCACCCATTCTGAAAAAAAAATGATAAACTGGGGGGGTATTCGAAATAGGGACGTCCGCAAAGGAACTTTCGGATGACCCTATTTCGGAAATCAGAATTTCTAACCGGGGACTGCAACCGGGCTCTTGCGTACGTCAAGGCGACCAGAGATACACTAGGAAAGGTTAAGGAAGGTTCTGAACACATAAGTCAGATAAGTTACGTACATGCGATGGGAGTGGCAGGGGACGGCATTATACTTAGTAGTGCTGGACCGGACACTTCAATAACTGCTGTAGAATTTCTATCAAGCCCTGGCTGACTGGCACACAGCAGATCGGGACAGAACACTGTACAGCATACAGCATATAGTCCAACTATAAAGCAGCCTGAAAATCTTTTTCTGAACATGGTCTGTGGCCTCAGTTAGCACTTACTGTCAAACACATTGAGAAGCAGATGGCGTGATGAAGTGTTTCCATCCTTGAATGTATCTGGGTTGATTATCATTCATCAGATGCATAATGAAATATCAAATATCTAGCAAGGCACAGAGTGAACTGTCTCAGCGCTTTCTGTCCTCTGTGATAAGACGTCTCTCCAGACTTCACCCATTCTCTGACAATCTTTAGCTTTCTTTCACGACGTGCAGAGCTGCATCATTCCCAGAATTTCCATTTCACCCTTATAAATTGCGCAGTTATAACTAGTAACTGTGGACAAACCCTATCCCCCCATGTCCCGTAGCCTAACCCTAAGCCTCCATGCCCCACAGCCTAACCCTAACCCTCCATATTCCACAGGATAACCCTAACCCTCCATGTCCCACAGCCTAACCCTCCATGCCCCGCAGCCTAACCTTAACCCTCCGTGCCACACAGCCTAACCCTAACCCTCCATGCCCCACAGCCTAACCCTAACCCTCCATGCCCTGTAACCTAACCACCCCCCCATATTCCACAGGCTAACCCTAACCCTCCATGTCCCGCAGCCTAACCCTCCATATCCCATAGCCTAACCCTAACCCTCCATGTCCCGCAGTCTAACCCTCCATGCCCCATAGCCTAACCCTAACCCTCCATGTCTCACAGCCTAACCCTCCATGCCCCATAGCCTAACCCTAACCCTCCATATTCCACAGGCTAACCCTAACCCTCCATGCCACACAGACTAACCCTAACCCTCTATATCCCACAGCCTAACCCTCCATGCCCCACAGCCTAACCCTAACCCTCCATGCTCCACAGCCTAACCCTAACACTCCATGCCCCACAGCATT
>WWET01000085.1:293452-305504 GCA_011038615.1 Limnodynastes dumerilii | reverse complement strand
TCAAAGATATATCCCTGCATGCAAAGACTACAATTAACTTGACTCCCCCCGAAAACAACATAGTTTTGCCCAGGAGTAACTTTAAGTTCTTATTTTAAGAAGATTCTTAAGTGTGAATCAGTAAGATATTGCGACAAAAAAATTATCATAATAAGAAATTATACGTTCAACTATATTTTAATGCTATTATGGGATTCATTTGTAACATATAACTATGGTAGGTTCTAATGTTAACTTTATACATAACTAGCATTCATTAAATCATGTCTCTCACTTTGGAGATCCAACCCATCTATAAGTAAGATATGGGGGAGGGATAAATAAATAAATAAACAAGGAACTGATTTACACTTAAGAATGATTTAGGTTCTTAATTATGCGCAACTAGTAGCAGGCGACTTCCCTGACACGTCCCCGGTTTTCAGCTTCTTAACCGACTTACAAATGCCACAGGGCTCCCTTATCTTTAGGTTCTTAGTTGTGTGCCTAGGGCGCCTAATTAAAAATGTTTCTGCCTAACCGCACCCAGATTTCCTCATTTAAATGCCTCCCTCCACCCAGTCTTCTTATCTTCCTTCTTAAGTTTTCCCGACACGCCCCTTCCTTCTTAAGTCACTACGAACCTAGAAGAAATAGGCTGGTCATGGTGATCCAGAGCCGCCCCATTCTAGGTAAATTGCGTATATTAGGTTACTACGCCTATGCAGTATATCCTTTCCTATACATACGCACCTAAAAAGCTACAGGTTCTTAAGTGTGAATCGGGTCCAGTAATAATAATAAGAAATTATTTTTTCAATAATATTTTATCACTATTAATAGAGTTCATTTAGAGCATATAATTGTGGCAAGCTTTAATGGTAACGTCATATATAACTAGCATCATAACAAATAAATAAGTAGAAATTAAATGCCTTTTTCTAAAAACTACCGACACAATTCCAAATACACAATACAGTATACATATATTTTTTTAAATAAATATAATGAAACAGAAATATATATATATATTTGAGTGAGTCGACCATACGGATGATTATTCACTTTTATTATAACATATTATCATTCTATGTGACCTATGGCACATTAATGTTTAATGATGTGAATTATGGAGCAGAATGCTGTGTTTTTTGTATACTTACCTGTTCTTTCTCGGCCATTATTATCTCCTGTGGAAATAACCAGATAGAAATATAGCAAAACATGAATAAAAAGCTTAATTTTTTTTCCACCTACCAGTTTGCGATCGGGTTGTTGCGCTTTCGTACAGAGGGACTCCTTCCCCGGCGTTATTGAACGCTTTCAGAGAAATTACATAATGGGAGCTTGGTTCTGGAAGCAAAACAAACACATGAAACATGAAAGGTTGGTGGTTACGAGGTGACACATTAAAATAACGGTTACATTATTATTTTCCTTCAAGCGATATTTCTTTGTGTCGCGCGTTAATATATTTTATTAGCCAGGAAGAACATTTTTCTATTACAGTTAAATCAGATGATGGTTGTGTTCTTTCTGTGCTTTATAGCTGTTTCTGACACTGAGCACTAATGGAACTACTCCTGTACGCCAGCATTACCAGGTCAGCTTAGCCAATAGTATTTACAACGTCAGCTTAAGCTTTTTCCTTGGCTTTAAAAACAGCAATAACTTTATTCACGGCACTGGATTTGATTCAGATTTGCGTGCGATTTACTGACGCACGCAAGCACGGAGGAGGGGGTGCACGTGCCTGTCACCCCCCCTCCTTCTTACGGCGTTCTGGACGTTTAAGGGCCCGATGCAATTTGCTGAAAAGATTGCGGTGCGCTTTTTCCCGTCTATTTTCGGTAGGCAAAATGTGCGGATTTTCATAAAATTACACAAAATAAATTTGCGGTATTAGCTTTGCAACGCAAATAACACGGTGTGAGAAGCTAAGTGAATCGGGCCCTACGTGTCCAGAACCCTGACTTAAGTTATACGCACGGATCAGCGTCCGTACGAACGCAGATCCAAGTGGGACTGCCTCTCTTCACCCCCCAACCCCGGCACTTAAAAGCATGCCTGTACGGCGGGGTTTAGGCAGTGGTATTAAGCGGTTCCATGTGGATATGTGTATGTACAACTCTGTGTTGTGTACGTGCAATGCTGTGCGTACAGAAAACACTTTTAAGCAGGTTTGCCGACTTTTGAAATCTCCCGGAGGGAAGAGCTAGAGGCCAACACAGGAGGCGGGGCTTAATAGGGATTTATGCAAACGGTGTCATTAAGCCCCACCCCCTTTCCATTACTACCTTAATTCATAGTGTTCCAGAGATGGGTGGGGCTTGATGGGAAAATAATACCTGGGGGTGGGGCTTAATGGTGATATATGCAAATTATGTCATTAAGCCCCACCCCCTTTCCATTACTACCTTAATTTGTAGTGTTCTAGGTGGTAGGTGGGGCTTGATGACAAAAAAAACGTGTCATCAAGTCCCGTCCATCCCTAGTAACACTAGGGATTACTATTATGAGAGGGCCCCACTCCCTCTCATATGGAAGATTTGTCGTCTCTACCGGGGTACCGTGAGAACTGCCCAAATATCAGGAAGAGAGTTGGAAACCCTGCTTTTAAGTCTGGCCCCTGCTGCACTGTTAAAAAATAACTTTTATTGTCATTATTAAATGCTTCTAATAATTATTAGCCGCTTTTATACAGCATTTTAAGATTCACATATGAACATTTTGCATTGGCGGCGTTGAGGGGGAGAGGGTGATAGCGGAGGGGTGACTGACTTTGTAGAGGTCATATTAATGTGCATTTTCATCCTGATTTTCTGGTTCATAACCATTGTTAATGACCCTTATCCTTCCTCAGTTATGCTTTGTCGCAGAGCACAATAATTACTATTAATCCCTCTAGTGGCCAGGTTTCCCATGGTGCATTGCTACAGATGCTCTCTCTCCAGATTTGGACTTTGGTTTAATTGCGAAGACTTTCCTTGGAGATTACTGAATAATTGATTGGGTCATTGTGAATATCATTAGGATCATTGCCAGATGAATTCATACACTCCAAGAAGCGTTCCTAGGGCATTGTTGGAGATCCCATCCCTATTTATGTTGACGTTACAATGCAAAGGGTCTGTTACGTTATAAAGTGTTAATTCCTTCTTTCTTTCGAAAAATGTCAATATTAATTTAAATGAAAAAACTGCGGAAATTATAGAGCCGGAATGTTGGCAGAAAGGACTCATAGGTTATTATTATTAGCGGTCGGGGGTATTCGGAATTTCATCAAATAATCAAAGTGCTTTTATTCCTCGAGTACTTAACATGTGCTTTCTATAGACACTTTCTGCAGAAAGCTTTATCACCGGGGAAGTATATGATAAACACAGTCATTTACTGTGCCTCTATGCAGGCTATATGATAAATTAAGGGGTTAAATGGCAAATGTTATATCTTTGGGACGCTGGGTGTGGTTGGCTGGTCCGATGGGGCGATTTGCGACAAATCGGTTTCCAGGAAACTAGCCGTGACTGCAGGAATTTCTCTTCAGCTGTACTTAACACAGTGTGGTCACCATGAGCAACCAGGATCCAACTGCTCCAACAGTAAAGATTTTCCCCTAAACCTAATCCTCACCTTAACCCTCCCATTTTATTAGCCTAACCCTAACCCTTCCCTTCTCGTAGTCTAACCCTATCCTTTCCCTTCTATAATTCCGTCCCCGCAGACCGATGCAGCCCATCCTCGTTCACTCCCAGACCCTTCAACATGACCCATTCCACCAGGTACAAAATACTCCGCTCGTGAGCCACCAACAATCAGTTACTATGGTAACCACCTGTGTTGAAGAGGAAAAAAAATGTTTTTCAAACATCGGTTAATTCATTAAAACCAGGTGAGTGACAGTTGGAAGCTCCGGAGCGGAGTTTTGTTTACCTGGTGGAATGGGTCATGTGGGAGGGTCTGCACTCCCCGGTGTCGGGGAGAGAACATTTTGCTATTGGGAAGGGGTACTTTGTTATAAGTACCCCTTCCCTATAATAAAAACTGCAATGTAAATCATTTCCACACCGATACAGCGGCAAGTCAGATGTCGGGGACATTTTCACCGGCGACTGCGTCCCGTTGGGTGTGTAGGTCTGTGTTATATCTAAAAGAAGGGGCTTCATTGATTAAAATCCTCACCGTCTTACACTTACACCAATCCTGAGCTGGTGCAGTTTTTTTCGGAGGAAGCGCAGAGAAACCTGGCTGCTACTGTACTAAAACCCACCCTCTCTCTCTCCGGACCGGAATCACAGTTACGTAGTTTTCATCTTACGTACGTTGTTTTAAGAATTGAGCTACTACGCAAGCAATACTATGTATTTACGCTATCTACGTACCATTTCTGTAGGTAGATTGCGTAAGCGGGGTCTTTAGACAGCGCTTATGCAATCTGCGTACAGATGATGGTACGTAGATAGCATAAATAAGCTGCTATGCATGCGGAGTAGCTCAATTCTTAAAACAACGTTATGAAAGACGAAAAACGACGTAACTGTGAATCTGGACCTCCATTTTTATGTAGTGGAATACCCTTTTCCACTAGCATAGAGAACGTGGAAAAAGACACAGGCCGATCAGTCACTTTACCTAGTTTGTTAGCGCTTGCTTTTTGCTCACAGAGCTAACAATCGCTGTGCATATAACTAAAAGATAGCCCCATCAGGTGTGATTATTCCAGCGTCAGTTAAAGTCTCCAAGCGCCTGCCTTATAATCTGTATTTCTATTTATTTAATAGATTTTTCTTATTTTATTTTTTGCATTTTAGACAATTTAAAAATTCCTCGTCTAACTACAATGTACATTTACAAGCAATAGACGGCTTAGCACATAAACACCGCTCGTGGGTGTCCCCTCTGATGCATATTGTTTTAGCCTTGCTGTTAAATGGCACGAGATGTATGACTTGTTTTCAGTAGGGAGTCGACGTGGCATAAATTGCCTGAAATGAAAAATATTTTTTTCAGACTGAAAGCCGGCTTAGAGCCTAATCAGAGAAAGTTCAGTGTGATGAATTAGCCTGGAGAAATAATGTATTTGTAGAAACACTGTATAAGCATTTCACTGAGGACAAATGCTCGTATAATGATCTTTTCTGAGGCTTATTAACCACATATATCAAAATATCTGATACGCACTTGTAAAATTATGAAATGCACTTGTAAATTATATTAGTATGAAATCACTGGTGTTTTACGAAAGGTGGAGTTCTTGGACACCATGGGCCAGATTTACTAAGCTTCGGGTTTGGAAAAGTGGAGATGTTGCCAATAGCGACCAATCAGATTTTAGCTTTCACTTTCTTTTTACATACTAGAGAATGTCAGCTAGAATCTGATTGGTTGCTATGGGTAACATCCCCACTTTTCCAAACCCGCAGCTTAGTAAATATGGCCCCATAAGACAGGACATCGTATCAGTGTTCCAAATATCAGTCTGTTATTTCTCTGGAAGTCCGAATTATCAGTGTTCTATTGCTTTGGAACCCCCAATTCAAATGTCAGTGTTCTATTACTCTGGACACCATTAATTAAAATGCCAGTGTTCTATTACTCTGGACACCTCCAATTCAAATGTCAGTGTTCTTTTACTCTGGACACCTCCAAATAAAATGTTAGTGTTCTATTACTCCCGACACCACCAAATCAAATGTCAGTGTTCTATTACTCAGGACACCTCCAAATCAAATGTTAGTGTTCTATTACTCTGGACACCACCAACTCAAATGTCAGTGTTCTGTTACTCCCGACACCACCAAATCAAATGTCAGTGTTCTATTACTCTAGACACCACGAAATCAAATGTCAGTGTTCTATTACTCTGGACACCTCCAAATAAAATGTCAGTGTTCTATTACTCTGTACACCACCAAATAAAATGTCAGTGTTCTATTACTCTAGACACCACCAAATCAAATGTCAGTCTTCTATTACTCTAGACACCACAAAATAAAATGTCAGTGTTCTATTACTCTGGACACCTCCAAATAAAATGTCAGTGTTCTTTTGTTTTGGGATCCACAAATGTCTGTGCAACAATGTTCTGGAAACCTCCAAAAGACAATGGGCCTGATCCAGAACTACGCCTCGGAGCGAATTTACGCGTGGCTGAGACGTAAAATCGCTGTTTTGTACGCACTGCGCATGCGCACCATAGAAAATACGCACATGAACGTAGCGTAATTGTAAACGTATGGGCCATTCACGTATGTGTCACGTAAATACTTACGTGTGGGCGTGCTGATTTTACGTTAGTCCAAATTACGTGTGAAATACGTGAAGTAGGCGGGGGGTGGTATTTAAAGTGTACAGTATGGGCGTGCTTATCTGCGTAAATTCGTCTAGCCCATACGTACGTGTGCGGATCACTGCGGTTACGTTGGAAAAAGTTAAGGTAGGGTTTGGAAAGCGTATCTTGACAAAATACGTCCGTGCAAGGGGTGTGCCGAGGGGAGTACGGCAAACGTAGTTCTGGATCTACCCCAATGTTCTATTGTTCTGGGATCCCAAGTATCCTTGTTATGGACCCACAAAGAGTCAGTGTGCCACTGTGCCACACATCTAAATGTCATTATTCTTTTATTCCGGAACCCCCAAGTGTCAGTGGGCCGGATACAGATCTCTATCACACATCAGACTTCCGCAAGCTGCATGCAGAAGCTGTGTGTTTTTGGGTACTGTGCATGCACGTTCCAGATACAAGGTAATGGCTCTCCTAGCCCATGGAACTGACAGTCCATTCCCTTTCCTCCGCATGCCTAATCTCTGCAGGGGTTGAAGGGGATAGGCATGCAGATGCGGGTGAGTGTGCAGCAGCAGGCACTTCCTCACAGATCAGTGTGTGTTCGGACGGGGAACTGAAGGTTGGGCAACGGACGTGTAAGCCATTCAGAGTCCGCACATGAGAGGGGAGTGGCAAGAGAGTGCACATCCCACTCACACGTGGACTTACAGAACACACACAGAAGTCTGGACCACGTCCAGTGTGTCTCAATCCAATATTCTGAGGACCACTGCTCTGGTGCCCAAAGCTTCAATATGCCACTGTCCTGGGACCCCAGGTGTTTTTTTATATGGTATAGAACCCCCAAGTGTCTGAGTGCCATTGTTCTGTCACCACCAAATATTGTTTGCCCCCCTACACGTGTTTTTCTGGCACAGAATGCATGATTTTTGCAACCATTTTGTGACCTGAACCAACTTCACTTCAAGGCAGCAGCTAATCAATCCACCTGTTATAAGCATGTGTTTTTGGCATGACCAACCCTCTTTTGCATTTTTGGGTGGAGCCTAAATTGGCCCTGACAAATAAAATTGATAGAAAATGGCTGCCTCCCTGTCCTTAGACTTGTTGCAAAACCTAAACCTCCTCAAAAATAAAGTTGTTTTTCCTGTTATCTTAAATGAAAAGAGGAAGGACAATGGGATCTTACTGTTTAATTAACCTAAATAACGAGCATTAAACAGAGCATCATCTAAGCATAGTTTCACCTTCCTCCCAGCTGGCCATGAGACAATATTGGAATAAGGAATATCATTATTTGACCTAGATAAGGTCAATGTGCAGTGGACAATTTAATTTGCCGCCTGCGGGATATTGGAGTGCGTATATTTCATATCTTACTGAACATTAAGTACAAAGTACACAACGAGACAACGGTGACCTGCAGGAATGTAAACTGCATTAGTCCATTAATGGCTCGTTAACACTAGGCACATCCCTATATTATGAGCGCCTTGTGTATAATGATGTTTATATAGAGATGACTTACTGAAAGTCTAACTACTAATCCCTAGGTGAATAAATGACAGCAATGGTGCACTATAATTGTGTTCCATGGAGTTTCACCAGATCCTAACAATGGAACAGACTGGGTGGCTAGTGTGCATATGCATAAATTAGCCGTCTGACCGCCATTTGCATGGTTGTGCGGACAGTATGGCTACTTTGGCTGTGTTGCTATCTACCTTTTTAATGTTTAGTTGGTGCCTTGGCTGGGCCCTACAGGATAGAATGCACCTGTGCCAAGGTAGGTAGGTAGACCCCCGTACCGGTTGCAGCGATGAGCTGCTTTTAGAAATAGAGACAGGTGAATGTTCCTTTTCAGCTGTCTCTCTTTCGAATGGGCAGCTTTTTTAGAATTTTTTTTTTTTTGAATAGGTGAGTATGCAGATCGGCAAACTCACCCATTCATTTTCACTGGACCCGCACACTCACTGACAGCTCAAGAGAGGTGAGTGATTCTCTAAGGACTTTTAGTGTTAGGGGGGGGGGGTTTTGAGTGTTGAGTGGGGGGAGGTTAGGGTTAGGCTCTTAGGAAGGGAGGGTTAGGGTTAAGGCTATAGAAATGGAAGGTTAGGGTCAGGCTGTGGGGAGTGGGGCTTAGGGTTAGGCTGTGGGGGGTGGGGCTTAGGGTTAGGCTATAAAGAAGGAAGTATTAGGGTCAGGCTAGGGAGAAGGGAGGGTTAGGGTCAGGGTGTGAGAAAGGGAGGTTAGGGTAATGGAAAGGGAGGGTTAGGGTAATGGAAGGGGAGGGTTAGGGTTAGAATTAGGGAAAGGGTTGGTGGTAGTGTTTCACACTTATTTATCGAAACACTGTGTTCGGTGCTCCAGGGATCGATTGCTAAGCCTCATCGAGGCATAAGTAGTCAATATCCCAGCCAGTTCGGAACTGGCTTGGAGAGAACGGACCTATCGAGGACCCACACCCACCCCATACACAATGTAATGATTTGAAATAGACTTTAAACTAACCAATAAAAACAGTAAGAAACATAAATCTGGATATTAAACATTGGTCATTTTCCAGCATTGTCCTCATACCGCATTATCATCAATATCTGACCATTACACAGCATGAATCACAATGACTTTTTCACGATTCACTGGATACTGGATTTTATATACTTTCATACACATTGGAAAATTGATTTGTGACTTGGATCATAAAACTATGGCTTTATCCTTCCGCATTATTCTTCGCACAGTAGCAGGACCTCCCAGGAATTAGAACCTATTCCCCATTTGGTTCTAATGGAATGACGGCAGCCCTCAGGCTTCTCCTTGTTTTAGACCACAGCAGCCCATATTTAATAAACGCATTTCAAAAATCTTTTCTGCAAGCAAAAGCACCAACACCATGAGATATATATAGACCACAGTATAGATAATAATGCAAAAACTATTTTGTATCAATATATAGCTGCTCATTAACTTACACTACATCCAGGCATAAACTCTGAAGAGTCGAGCATACGCCTTGTGAATTCTGTAGGAGGATATAATATCAGCTTTCACATATATCAAGGGGGGTAACAAGGTACCAGGTACAGGAGAAGGGATATTTTAAAGTAAGGAATGTATTAGAACATTCTCTGCCATGATGCTTATTTCGCGACATGGTGGAGAAGCTAGATTTTAGACCATTAGTGAATCTTTAAAACTTTTGTTTATTTACCATTTAGCAGCTGCTGGTTTCCTGCAGAAATCAGACAGTAAAGTTAACATCACCCATTCTATTCACAGGATGAGTCATACACTCTTTATGTAGGACATAGAATGGGTGTCCTCAGCTTCACTGTCTGCAAGCTCTTATCTTTGCAGGATGTTGGAAGCTGCTAAATGGTAAGTAAACAAAGTTTTTATGATTTCTGAATCCCTATTTAATTTCCCCCAGCAGGTGGGCCCACCATGCATGCATTTTCACATCTACCTATTATTAGTCTTGTTTTATGGAAAGGTTTAACTGGGAATAATTGCATGCATGTGTTGGAGTAAGTATAGGATGGGTGTCTGCTTCAATTTACACCTGATTCATAGTTAAAAGAAAAAAAAAGATTGGGAATTCTCCGGGTGTAGTAATGATAACTATAATATAACTATAGTGATGATAATGCACTAACACATGCAAAAAAATTGAACAATCTTTTTCAATAAAATTTGAGTGTTATATATTTACAGTTACTCAATATGGTGGTTGCTCAAATCACTATATAGGTTATGTAAACAGGTGTACAATAGCAGGGAGTTCACCCATCAGCTTGCAGATGGCATTATAATTTTGTCAGACCTTCACTGCATGATGCCAGCAAAGGCTTGAGGGGGGAGGAGACAGGTGTTTTGCAGCTTGGTCTCCTGACTCGCTGATGGAAACCTATTGATTGAAACATCAAACACCTGTACAAGAATCTCTTAATTAAGGCATTTCTCTAGAAATCCCAGGAGAGCCGACAAAGCTTCTGGATCTTAAGGCAGTGATTTAATGCAAACTACTACCTCAAGCCCAGATCATTACTAAGGATGGGTGGAGCTTGATGACATTACATGTCACCCTATCTTTAGTATGGCAGCTTTGATTAGGCAAAGGGCAGATCTTCAGGAGTGGCTTAGTGAGTAGCACTGTGAGTCTCACAGTGTTGAGGTCATGAGTTCGATTCCTGGACTAGGCCTTATCTGTGTGGAGTGTGTATGTTCTCCCTGTGTCTGTGTGGGTTGCGTCCGGGTGCTCCAGTTTCCTCCCACACTCCAAAAACATGCTGGTAGGTTAATTGGCTGCAGACTAAATAAAAAAATGAACCCTATTCTGTGTGTGTGTGAATGTGTTAGGGACCTTAATATGCAGCTCCAATAGGGGAAGGAGCTGATGTGAATGTTTAATGTCCTCTGTAAAGTGCTGCAGACAATTTGTGGCGCTCTATAATTAAGCAATAATAATCATGCCATCAAAACCCGCCTCCATGCTTCTGTCTCTTGATTCTCCTTGAATGATACTATGAACTAGTATGGTCCTTAAAATAAAATAAAAACATAATTTGCTCCATGGAAAAACTATTTCACACTGCAGAGAGCAATATAACATGTACAGACAGAAGCGAAGCAAGAAGGTGTTATGTCCGAGATCAACTCAGATTGCATCGTGGTCCAGTAAATGCCAAAAAATATCCTTAACCCTTTGTTGAAAGAGGTTTTAAAAATAAATTCTCTTAATTTTTACACCTCTATTCAGATGGCATAAAATAGCTGAACAGGAAAATTTGCAAGCAGCTCACCCTTCCTGGCCCTTGCTGATAAGTAAAAAGACTTTCTATCCATCGGTAAAGAGGTTTGGAGGACCCAGCCACCGACAGGAGATGGTGAGAGATGATTGCAATCCTTTCATTTATGTTTCATTATAGTGTAAGGTCAATGCAGAAGCAGCATATCACAGGAATCTCAGCCTTGTTAAGGATTTCTAAAATGGACATTTTTCTGTTAAGGTTTGGGCTAGTGAGAGTGGATTATGGAGTACAGAGGGAATAAATGACTGAATTGGCTGTCTTTTTTGTTGGCCGTAACAGACTTTTGCTTGATTGTTACAGAGATATGTAAAAAGCTGAACGTTATCATGAAAGAGAAATCTCTATTCTCTATAATATGACTGATCCAACATAAGAAGATTAGCTCAATTCTCCTGTATGTAATATCTCTCTCTCCCTCTCTCTCTCTCCCTCCCTCCCCCCTCTCTCTCCCTCTCCCTCTCCCTCTCCCTCTCTCTCTCTCTCTTTCTCTCTCTCTCTCTTTCTCTCTGTCTCTCTCTCTCTCTCTACTCTTTCACTCTTTTTTCCCTCTCTCTTTTCTCTCCTCACTCTCTTGCCCTTCTCTCTCCCTCTCTCTTGCTATCACCCTCCCCACCCTCTCTCTCTCTTTGGGCCTGATTCAGAGATACGGGGCCTGATTCAGAGATACGATTTCCACGGCACTTAGGAGCGTATATTTAAGATCCTAGAAAATTCGCAAAACTGCGCATGCGTAGTAATAGTGCAACGCCGTCTACGTAGCGGTTAGGAGCGTAAATTCGCTAAGAGCGTAAGTTTGAATCGCACGCAAGCACTTAAGATCTTAAGTGCAGCGAATCTTTAAGATCTTAAGGATTTGCATGGAAAGGGGCGGGGGGAGGCAGGGAAATGAGAGAAAGTGGGCGAGGACTGACACTTAGGATCTTAAATGAACGCTACCACGTCACTTAAGATCCCAAATGACAGCGTATAGTTA
>WWET01000085.1:273201-291669 GCA_011038615.1 Limnodynastes dumerilii | reverse complement strand
CTCTCTCTCTCTCTCTCTCTCTCTCTCTCTCTCTCTCTCTCAATTATCCCAATTATCCTTTATGTAGCATATCAACTGTTTACTATAATTTCTCCTGTATTTAATACATGAACTCTCCTGTATCTACAGAAACTTTCCAGTATATAATACATCATTTCTCCTGCATCTGAAACACTGGACTGTATTCACAATTATTATTATATATTATTTTTCTTTTAATAGAAACTTTTGGAAAAGACACTATGGTTCATTACTGATGACTGAATTACAATATAACTGATATAGCATTGAATTAGTAACAACTTTAAGCTATGAATTAGCTAGTTTCCCTTTGTGGCAGGTAACAGTAAAGGAAACCCTGGCCTGGAGCGAGCTTCGGACTATCAGCGGAGAAGTTTGAGCAGAAACTTCGGCAGTATAGAAAGTCTTTGCATCTAATGAGCTCATAAGATTGAAATATACAGCCATTATAAACTAATATAAGCTACACAGCCCCTCACACCATCGCATGATGACTGATAGACAAGTGATAACATCTTCCCTTTTTATTTATGCCTCTTGAAAACTCATCACATTGATAATGACCGAGCAGCAGTAAGAAAAACTCTATTGCGTGTTTGACAAACACCAACTGACGACCGGCTAATAAAGTTATATGATTTGGGTAGAGGAGCGGGAGAGATAGGACCATTGTCGTCGTCTCCCAGTGACTGCGACAGGGCACCGAAAGCCGATCTCACCCGAGCTGTAATGAAGCATTATGGATTCAAGTGGCATTACATTTCAGATCGCCCTCTGCGCGTCCATTGGGTGTGCTTTGTCGGACTTGCTTTATTGCACCCATACTGCAAAGAAATTCAGCCAGCGATTCAGGAGAGAGATGATAAAGATGTGATTGTGTGTTTTTATCACCTCGCTGATGGAGCTAATTTTTTGTTTTGGCTATATAACTTGTAGGTAATATTCTATTAAACCTTTGTGGCACGCTGGGAACTTTTGTGATTTTGGTCTGTGTCACCCAGAGGTGGAACAGAACTGTCGCAGGGCCACAGAAACCCTAATTCTTAACGTTAATTCATAACCCTCATTCTTAACAATATTCCTAACCTTAATTTTTAACATTAATTCCTAACCAAAGCCATAATTTGGGTAAATGTCAGGTTGTCCAATGTAGAACTTTTGGCATTGCACCAGTGCCGAATTTTTTTTTCTGAATTTGAATCCTGCCACCAGTGATACAGTTGATATTACGTTACCCTGCCTCCTGACGCCTGGACCGAGCTTACGCCACTGAAGCACACAATACACTTGTTGTGCTGGTAATTTCAGCTGTTGCAGTGATAATAATTATACTATATTGCAGTTATACGTCTTACACAAACATAGTTACATTTATTTATTCCACCCGAGGCACTTACCTAAATTCTCAATGGAATAGTACCGTTGCTTGCTATCCACCCTCACTGTCTCGGCATAGGGGCTCCCAACGCCATAGCCTATTATATATCCCCGTACCACAATGTTTGGATTCAAGGGCGGCGTCCAACTCATAATGATGCTGGTAGTCAGTGGTCTGACGTGGAGGGAACTGGGCTGGTCAGGCACTTGGGATTCTGAAAGTCAAACAAAAACACATTAATATTCAATGTCCTCGCTTCGTCTAGCCTGCAGACGCTCTAATACGTTTTGATCATTTTTCTGAATGCGGGATGTTGACTTATAAATAGATAATTTAGGATCAAGACCACAAGCGTCGAACTAGTGGCAAGCCAGAAAAGCAGATTCCTTAGAAAGTGTTCTAATTATAATGTGTAAAGCAAATTCTGCCATTCATGAAAAACAATGCGATCATTTTTATGGACAAGTGGCTGCAATATCTACATGGGAAAGCGAGTAATTCATTTATAACCGAGATGATCTTGGAAGAAGCAATTATTATGCACAATGTATTCATGTCCTGTGGTACAGTGTAATATGTGACTCTAAGGCCACATATTGCATATACATCCGGTGTTTACAGAAAATTCGATAATCTGCATGCGTAGTCATTTTTTTTAACGTAATCTACATATCTTTTCGTTACCTAGGTTGCGTAGATGCCGTCTTTCAAATGTGTTTTTTGTGTGTCTGTGGTAGATATATGACCTAGTAGACCCTTTTGGGACCATATATAATAATTTACCTAATGTGCCGTATTTGTTATACACTCAAGTGGCCAGATTTACTAAGCTGCGGGTTTGGAAAAGTGGAGATGTTGCCCATAGCAACCAATCAGATTCTAGCTGACATTCTCTAGTATGTAATAGGAAAGTGAGAGCTAGAATCTGAGTGGTTGCTATGGGCAACATCTCCACTTTCCCAAATCCGCAGCTTAGTAAATCTGGCCCAAGACATGTTGGTACATAGAAATAAATGTTAATAACCGGTAATACTCGAGAAATGAATGTCAGGAATGCACTGATGATACCCGTCTTTCATTATCTTAGCCCAAGAACCGACACTGGCCAATATTGTGCCCTAGATAATATGCCAACAGATCACCCTTATATTGCAGCCAATCCCTTTACCACCAGGCTCCCCATGAAGCAATGACTCTCTTAGTAATCACATGTATAACTATGTCCAGTTTCCGCAATACAATAAACCAAATTTGTGATTTACCATCAAGGTCGTTTTCTGGTGTTTCGGTTGTATACCAATCAGAAGAGGGGCCGGTTCCGTTCACCGTCATGGCAGACACCTGGAAACTGTACTGGCTTCCTTTTTCTAGTCCTGTAATACAAACGTGCATTAAACCATGAAATCCCTGATATTATGAGTTGAACATTCACTGTGCAGGCCCCGAACAAATGTGCCCTCAATTATGGCAATCCAGACCCAACACTGCTCACTACGGTGGAATGAAGTTAGGGTTAGGACTTAAGGGGAGGGTTAGGGTTAGGCTGCAGAATATAGGGGGGTTTTGGGTTAGGCTGCAGAATATGGAGAGTTAGGGTTATGCTGCGGGGCATGAAGGGTTAGGGTTAGGCTGCAGGATATGGGGGGGTTAGAGTTAGGCTGTGGGTCATGGAGGGTTAGGGTTAGGCTGCAGGACATAGAGGGTTAGGGTTACACTGTGGGGTATGGGGGGGTTAGGCTGCAGGATATGGAGAGTTAGGGTTAGGCTGTAGGATATAGAGGGTTAGGCTGCAGGATATGGAGAGTTAGGGTTAGGCTGTAGGATATAGAGGGTTAGGCTGTAGGATATAGAGGGTTAGGCTGTGGGATATAGAGGGTTAGGCTGCGGGATATGGAGGGTTAGGGTTATACTGCAGGATATGGAAAGTTAGGGTTAGGCTGCGGGATATAGAGGGTTAGGCTTAGGCTTAGGCTGTAGGACACAGAGGATTAGGGCTTAAGAATGGGAAGGTTAGGGTTATGGCTGAAGGGGACTATGGAGAGTTAGAGTTAGGGTTAGGCACTGGGATATGGAGGTATAGGGTTAGGCTATGGGATATGGAGGGATAGGGTTAGGCTGCAGGACATGGAGGGTTAGGGTTAGGATGCAGGAAATGGAGGGTTAGGGTTAGGATGCAGGATATGGAGAGTTAGAGTTAGGGTTAGGCTCTGGGATATGGAGGGATAGGGTTAGGCTATGGGATATGGAGGGATAGGGTTAGGCTGCAGGACATGGAGGGTTAGGGTTAGGCTGCAGGATATGGAGAGTTAGGGTTAGGCTGTGGGATATAGAGGGTTAGGCTGCAGGATATGGAGAGTTAGGGTTAGGCTGTAGGATATAGAGGGTTAGGCTGTGGGATATAGAGTGTTAGGCTGCGGGATATGGAGGGTTAGGGTTATACTGCAGGATATGGAGAGTTAGGGTTAGGCTGTGGGATATAGAGGGTTAGGCTGTGGGATATAGAGGGTTAGGCTGCGGGATATGGTGGGTTAGGGTTAGGCTGCAGGATATGGAAAGTTAGGGTTAGGCTGCGGGATATAGAGAGTTAGGCTTAGGCTGTAGGACACAGAGGATTAGGGCTTAAGAATGGGAAGGTTAGGTTATGGCTGAAGGGGAAGGTTAAGGTTAGACTGTAGGAAATGACTGAGGGTTAGACAGAAATATTTGTAGTGCTGTTTTGTACAATGGAGACTGCCGGTAATGGCTGACAGTCACCAATCAACCGCCATACGATGGTCTAAAATAAAATTAATTGTGTTCTTTTTTTTCCTATGTCCTGTTCACTTAAATGGACCTCAGTCCTATAACGCCATCTAATCAGCCAGTTAAATCTTGCTACAGAAATGACTGCATCGCAATACTTCCAATTACAGACTGAATGCCAAACAATGTACCAAGGATAAAACGCTCACATAGAAAGAGCACTTCAAAGTTTAGTTACAAGACACTTTTCTATAAAGCGAATGTAAGATATTTAAAAGGATAAGTGCAATTTAAATTACCCTGTTATGGCAGCTGCCTCGTTACTCTGAAAATACAGATATATAGATATATACTTACTCAGACAAAACGTATGCTTAGGAAAGGCACAACATTTAGCTGAAACAATCCTGCAATGGCACTTTTTCCATTTAAACTCTGAAGGCAATATTTAACAAAGTTTTACACTTGAGATGTAACAATCTTCTATCACTATAGAATCACTCACAGTTACTTTCAACTTTAAATCAATTAAAGATCATTAAGGATAGCGTCCCTGATTCAGTTTGAAAATAAGAGAGGAGAGTTACACCTGGGCAAAACCATGTTATTTTCAGGAAGAGTCAAATAAATTTTATTCTATGCATGCATACTTTACTTATTGCACACAGAAACTGACCAGCTTTCCTATTACACTGTTATTTAGACTTGTACTAGGAGACATCACCTCTCATCTCTAATACTATATATTATTATATTATTACACAGATACTGATCAGTGTTACTATCACACTGTTATTTATCACTTCTCATCTCTAATACTATTATATTATTACACAGATACTGATCAGTGTTACTATCACACTGTTATTTATCACCTCTCATCTCTAATACTATTATATTATTACACAGATACTGACCAGCGTTACTATCACACTGTTATTTATAACCTCTCATCTCTAATACTATTATATTATTATTATATTATTACACAGATACTGACCAGCGTTACTATCACACTGTTATTAAGACGTGGGATAGGAAACATCACCTCTCATCTCTAATACTGTTTGCAGCCGATGAAATCTGCCGCCCCTGCAATTCACCATGATTTTACCCAGGTGTAACTTTCCACCTATTTTCCTCTTTTTTTCACACTCCGGATCCAGTTCTTTGTAGTTAGAATGTCTGCACGGTGAGATATAAAGGGCAGTATATATTTCTGCTGTGTAGAAAGGTCACTCTCTGGTAGGGAGAGAGGTGTCCTTGCTTTATCAATGCTTCTACCTTTTCAATTACCTCAATCATCCCTTTCATTTACTGTCCTCAATAATACATCTCTTTGTGACAGACAGAGAGGGCCCTAACATTGAATTCCAATAATAGAGCCTTATTATGTAGATCAATCCTGATAAGTATCTGGTGCCCAGCAGAGAGAGAGATCTACACGGAGGAGCATCATTTATACCACTGAGCTCATTTAATCACAATTAATCTTTACTTATAAATTAATCCGGAGAGAGCGTGGCAAAAGAAAATTAAAGGAAGAACGGAAGGGGAGACCACATGACCTTTATAGATGCCATGATAGAGGATACTGGACAAGCCAAAGGAATATGGAATTGGAACAGAGAACACTGCTTCATGAATACAGATTCTGACCAGCAACCAATCAGCTTCTAGCTATCAGCCAGCACATTTATAAAAGGACAGCTGGAATTTAATTGGTGCAAAAGGCAACGCCTCCATTTTTATTCATAGTTGCCGACTCTCCCGGAATGTCCAGGAGACTCCCGAAATTCGGGCAGTTCTCCCGGTATCCCAGGAGAGCCAGCAAATCTCCCGCAAGGGACTTGAGGCCCGTGGTTTCCGTAAAGCCACGGCCTCAGGTCCTGCCCCCCTGCCTGGCAACACTAGTTTACTAGTATTGCTAGGCACAGGGAGAGACTTGATGACGCAAATTGCATGATTAAGCCCCACCTACATTAATATATTATTTTTTAACAATCTTTGCTGTTCAATGCTTGCAAAATGTGTATACATTGCCCACGTCTGACTTTAATTTAGCTAAAATAAGTGAAATTCTACATTCTTCTTAATGTAACTTGACATAATTAAAATTTAGTACTTTTTCCAGTGTTATTCCATCTTGCTTTCATTAGAATTATTGTACTGCAACTGAAACTTAACATAGCAAATTATAATATAGCAGTAATTTGTGTTTATTCTCGAAACAAACATCTACAATGTTTTGTGTCCTCTTCTCAGCTTACACACAAACAATTATAAATCACTTATTGTTACAGGAACAAAAGTAATTTCTTACAGGGAAGGTTTCTGCTTAACACAATTCATAAGTGCTGTGTTTAAACCCCAAGCTTTGCAGGAAAGGAAAAATGGAGATATCGCCAATAGCAACCAATCAGATTCTAGCTCTCACTTTCCTATTACATACTAGAGAATGTCAGCTAAAATCTGATTGGTCACTATGGGCAACATCTCCATGTTTCCAAACCCGCAGTTTAATAAATCTTGCCCCTAGTGTCAAGCACTTACCTGTGAATAAATACCACAGATTATTCGGCTCTATCGTCTCCAGTTCTCCTCTACGGGTTGTCTTTCTGTGCCGGATTTTGTAGCCGCTGATAAATCCATTTTGTGTTCCTGATGGGGGCGGTAACCAGCTAACTTTTATACTCTGAAAGGAAGCAAACAAGAATAATGGTTTGAGCGCTGATTTTTCGTGTAGAATATAAAGACATTAATGTTTTAAGACCTGCATTTTATTAGAAGCTTTCAACTGTGTTATTTTCTGGTTGTGATATGCAATATAAAAAAAAAATTACAACATACCAGTTACTAAAATGAGAATGAAGCAGCTGAAGTATAAAAACAAGCCCTTTAATGAATGAAGACAGAGGACTGAGGACCTGAAGCAGGCTTAATAACGACAGTTAATTTATGCACGCGGCATGTGTAGGTCTGGCTGTGGGAATGCACTGTACATGCGGGCAGCAAATGTTACTCGTCATTCAGAGTGATCGTATGTAACTTGTACGTAGCTCTGTACGAAAGGACATGACATCACCACACAAGCCGAATATATGCATTGTGGGAAAGGAACATGGATTATCTGGAGAAAGAATGGGAAAGGATCATGGATTATCTGGAGAAAGAATGGGAAAGGATCATGGATTATCTGGAGAAAGAATGGGAAATGATCATGGATTATCTGGAGAAAGAATGGGAATGGATCATGAATTATCTGGAGAAAGAATGGGAAAGGATCATGGATTATCTGGAGAAAGAATGGGAATGGATCGTGGATTATCTGGAGAAAGAATGGGAAAGGATCATGGATTATCTGGAGAAAGAATGGGAAAGGATCATGGATTATCTGGAGAAAAAATGGGAAAGGATCATGGATTATCTGGAGAAAGAATGGGAAAGGATCATGGATTATCTGGAGAAAGAATGGGAAAGGATCATGGATTATCTGGAGAAAGAATGGGAAAGGATCATGGATTATCTGGAGAAAGAATGGGAAAGGATCATGGATTATCTGGAGAAAGAATGGGAAAGGATCATGGATTATCTGGAGAAAGAATGGGAAAGGATCATGGATTATCTGGAGAAAGAATGGGAAAGGATCATGGATTATCTGGAGAAAGAATGGGAAAGGATCATGGATTATCTGGAGAAAGAATGGGAAAGGATCATGGATTATCTGGAGAAAGAATGGGAAAGGATCATGGATTATCTGGAGAAAGAATGGGAAAGGATCATGGATTATCTGGAGAAAGAATGGGAAAGGATCATGGATTATCTGGAGAAAGAATGGGAAAGGATCATGGATTATCTGGAGAAAGAATGGGAAAGGATCATGGATTATCTGGAGAAAGAATGGGAAAGGATCATGGATTATCTGGAGAAAGAATGGGAAAGGATCATGGATTATCTGGAGAAAGAATGGGAAAGGATCATGGATTATCTGGAGAAAGAATGGGAAAGGATCATGGATTATCTGGAGAAAGAATGGGAAAGGATCATGGATTATCTGGAGAAAGAATGGGAAAGGATCATGGATTATCTGGAGAAAGAATGGGAAAGGATCATGGATTATCTGGAGAAAGAATGGGAAAGGATCATGGATTATCTGGAGAAAGAATGGGAAAGGATCATGGATTATCTGGAGAAAGAATGGGAAAGGATCATGGATTATCTGGAGAAAGAATGGGAAAGGATCATGGATTATCTGGAGAAAGAATGGGAAAGGATCATGGATTATCTGGAGAAAGAATGGGAAAGGATCATGGATTATCTGGAGAAAGAATGGGAAAGGATCATGGATTATCTGGAGAAAGAATGGGAAAGGATCATGGATTATCTGGAGAAAGAATGGGAAAGGATCATGGATTATCTGGAGAAAGAATGGGAAAGGATCATGGATTATCTGGAGAAAGAATGGGAAAGGATCATGGATTATCTGGAGAAAGAATGGGAAAGGATCATGGATTATCTGGAGAAAGAATGGGAAAGGATCATGGATTATCTGGAGAAAGAATGGGAAAGGATCATGGATTATCTGGAGAAAGAATGGGAAAGGATCATGGATTATCTGGAGAAAGAATGGGAAAGGATCATGGATTATCTGGAGAAAGAATGGGAAAGGATCATGGATTATCTGGAGAAAGAATGGGAAAGGATCATGGATTATCTGGAGAAAGAATGGGAAAGGATCATGGATTATCTGGAGAAAGAATGGGAAAGGATCATGGATTATCTGGAGAAAGAATGGGAAAGGATCATGGATTATCTGGAGAAAGAATGGGAAAGGATCATGGATTATCTGGAGAAAGAATGGGAAAGGATCATGGATTATCTGGAGAAAGAATGGGAAAGGATCATGGATTATCTGGAGAAAGAATGGGAAAGGATCATGGATTATCTGGAGAAAGAATGGGAAAGGATCATGGATTATCTGGAGAAAGAATGGGAAAGGATCATGGATTATCTGGAGAAAGAATGGGAAAGGATCATGGATTATCTGGAGAAAGAATGGGAAAGGATCATGGATTATCTGGAGAAAGAATGGGAAAGGATCATGGATTATCTGGAGAAAGAATGGGAAAGGATCATGGATTATCTGGAGAAAGAATGGGAAAGGATCATGGATTATCTGGAGAAAGAATGGGAAAGGATCATGGATTATCTGGAGAAAGAATGGGAAAGGATCATGGATTATCTGGAGAAAGAATGGGAAAGGATCATGGATTATCTGGAGAAAGAATGGGAAAGGATCATGGATTATCTGGAGAAAGAATGGGAAAGGATCATGGATTATCTGGAGAAAGAATGGGAAAGGATCATGGATTATCTGGAGAAAGATCTCCCCGATATTCATATACAAAAGTTGGAACCTCTCCCCCCCCCCCCCCATGTCGTCTTTGCCCCCTGGACATTCCCCCTCTCTCAAACCCTTAGTCAGACCCTCCCTTAGCAATGGGGGAAGGGGGAAGAGAGCGAATGTGCATGCTGCGCCTGTGCTCAGAACTGCACGTCTAGCGATTAACCGCGTTAATTAATCAGCTGCTTTGGCTGATAACTAATCAGCAGCGGAAGCTGACAGATACCAGCTTCATTATCAGAACTGCAGCCAATGATAGGCTATTTTAGTAGTGTGCAGCTGGTTTCTATAGCAATGCTGCCGGGAAGTAATAGGTATAAACCCCCAGCATCATCATCCACAGAGCTGCCACACACAACGAGTAAACAGTATCCAGCAGATGTGGCTGTGTAGCTATGAAGTTAGCGGTGGGAACACCAGGACATAGGGTCCCGGTTCAAACCTACTAGGGGCTGTACGGCCCCTAACCAGTACAGCTGTATATCCCGTCACAGTAATAAGACAGTTTAGGTATACACCTGGCGGATTAGGGATTAAGGACCAGAACCACGCCCCTGCACAATTTCCGTACGTGCGAGGAGTGTTTCATTCCTGTCACTCCCTTCCCTCGTGCGTAAACTGCGTGACTTATGCTGCCATAAGACTTCCTTAAGTCACATGTCCATCCGGCCGACGTACCGCGGTTAATTGGGATATCCCGCCCCGACTGTAAAATTGAAATGCTTGACGTGCCGAGGGGAAGCACAGTTCCGTATGATGGTAGATACGTTAGTAATAACGCAACATCTGGAGGGTGCATGATCCAGCCTTTACAGACCCAACGCATTTTGCGTTTCGCATTTGCGTAAGCGGGTTATCGTTATGATCTGTGGATCTGGCCCTCAGGGATTATGAAGTGGGAATTTTGCATGGGAATGATAATTAGTGCAGTAAGAAACACGCTGGAACGCGCACTCTTAATAATTTAAAAGATTTACATTGGGAATACGATAATTTACTCGGCTTTGTTAAACAGCTTTTCCTATCTCGCAACCCTCTTACTGCTTATAATACAGCTAATCTCTCTCTGAACAGCAGGACCGTAATTCAGACGATGCTTCTTCTGCCTGCATGACAGAGCAGCCACAATTCAGAACGAACCTCTGCCTTAATTAAATATGCATGCTTACAAAACGGCAAGGCTTTGTCTATTAGCATATTGTATCACCAGTACCACATGACAACTGCGAATCCCCCAAAGACACGTTTATAGGGGGGTGATGACAGCCCTATAGATGTGACTTCTGGAAGTGACAAATGCTTCTGTAAATATGGTGACATCGGCACATGGAAAGCGTCATTCATATCTTCACGAGTTTTGCTTTTTTTTTTTTGCTTTACGTTTTTTGTAGTTGAAACTGAAATCTTTTAAGCGATGTTCATATTGGACTTGATCCAGACCGGAGCGCAAATTAGAGCCATAGAGGCGTTTGTAAGATTGGGTCGGGCAGCGTGCTATCCAAAAGCGCGAGGACGACAGTGTCCTTTGGATAGCGAGCAATTATGGCACAAAGCGCCCGGGCACACGGCAGCTGAGCGCAATCAGAAAGAAAGAGGCGTACAAACTATTTTATGGTGCCAAAACATCTGCCCGTAGGGGACCAAATTCGCAGTTAAGAAGCTGCTGCTAATTCCGTGCACATGCGTAGTACCTTTACTTATGTAATGTAGGCAGGATTTAGGAACGGAGAACCGTATTCACAGTTAAGAAGGAGATAAGAACGCATGCGTTCATAATTATACGTATGGCACATCCCTTGACCCTCGTTTTTGTTGTTCTTAACTGACTTAAGAATGCCAAAGGCAGCCTTATCTTCCCGTGCTGATCCTGAATAACGTACAGCGTATCGGCATGCAGTCCCCCCGACTCTCACCCTGTGGCCGGCGTAATTACACCACTTTTACGCCGGCTGAAGCCTACCCTAACTTCAGCCGGCGTAACAGTGTGTAATTATGCCGGCCACAGGAGCGTAAGTGTCCAAACCCTTCCCCCCCACCTTCCTTGCCTAACTGTTGTGTAGTTATGGCGAGGTACCCCCCCTCAGCCGTAACTACGCAACAGTTAGAGACGCCTGATCCTGAGGATCCAGAAATGCTGATCTTACGCATCCGCCCGCCGTAAGTACAGCAGGATCAGCCCCTACGTCTCTTCTTAAGCTGCTAAAGTACACACGTATTTAGCAAACCGAGCCCTGTCTGCCCCATTTAATTGCCTCCCCACACCCACTTTTCTTATCTTCAAACTTAACTTGGTCTGGCCACGCCCCTTCTTACTTATCTCATTACGAGATTTGTAAATCGCTCTTAGTGGATCACCGTTCTTAAATCCTACATAAGGACACTACGCATGTGTAGTTTAACCAGTATTAAAAATACCGGTGCAAACAGCATCAGCTTCTTAACTGCGAATCAGATCCGGAGATCCATTAAGAGCGATTCTCAACCCCGTTCTTTATGAGATGAGTAAGAACGGGCGTGGCCAGGCCAAGTTAAGAAGGAAGTTAAGAAAAATGGGTGAGGGGAGGCATTTAAATGGGGCAGACAGGGCGCGGATTGCTAAGTATGTCCGTACTTTAGCAACTTAAGAACATATAGTTGCACAGAATGATAGGGCTGTCTATGGCCTTCTTAAGTCAGTTAAGAACATGAAGTATGAGGGTGTGTCGAGGGAGTGGCCTTGCGTATAATAATAAACTTATCTCCTTCTTACATGTAAATCAGGACGACTTTTCACGACTTCTGGAGTCACATCACCGCCGCTTTCTCTAACGGAGACTGCCAGCGATCTACACTCAACTGCGGTACAATGGTGTGTCGCAAAACATCCCTCATACGGTTTATTATTATTGTATATGGCTTAATATTATTATTAGTTGGTCTTTTAGGGACCCGCTGTGCGATGGGTGCTTTGTATTCTGTCCAAAATGTGCAAAGAAAATAGAAAACAAATTGCTGCTGTTTATAATGTCTGCTGAATAATGCATTCTGTTACCATAGCGCTCCTCAGTGTGTGCAATGGGTTCATTAAATATAATATCACTGTTCCTGCCGTAAGTTTGAAACGAGAAGCCGCCGTTCCTGTGACTGCTGTGTCTCCAAAAAGTCCAACGACTTCATCTTTCATCCTAACCCTAACCATCGCCTTCCCGCAACCAAACCTTAACCCTTCCCTAACCATCCCTGACCTGCAACCTAACCTTAACCCTTCCCTTACCATCGCCTTCCCGCAACCAAACCTTAACCCTTCCCTAACCATCCCTGACCTGCAACCAAACCTTACCCCTTCCCTAACCATCCCTGACCTGCAACAAAACCTTAACCCTTCCCTAGCCATCCCTGACCTGCAACCAAACCTTAACCCTTCCATAACCATCCCTGACCTGCAACCAAACCTTAACCCTTCCCTAACCATCGCCTTCCCGCAACCAAACCTTAACCCTTCCCTAACCATCCCTGACCTGCAACCAAACCTTAACCCTTCCCCAACCTTAACCATCCCTTTCACGCAACCTAACCTTAACCCTCTCCTAACTGTGAACATCCTTATCCTCATCTCACAACCTAACCTTAACCCTCTCCTAACTGTAAACATCCTCATCTCACAACCTAACCTTAACCCTCTCCTAATTGTAAACATCCTCATCTCACAACCTAACCTTAACCCTCTCCTAACTGTGAACATTCTCATCTCAAAACCTAACCTTAACCCTCTCCTAACTGTAAACATCCTCATCTCACAACCTAACCTTAACCCTCTCCTAACGGTAAACATCCTCATCTCACAACCTAACATTAACCCTCTCCTAACTGTAAACATCCTCATCTCACAACCTAACTTGAACACTCCCCTAACCTTAACCATTCTTTATCTGCAACCTAACCTTAACTCTTCCCTCTCTGCTGCCAAAGTCTAACATTCCCTGTCCTGCAGCCTAACCTTAACTCTCTCCTCTGCACAGCCTAACTGTAACCTATCCTGTCCCTCAGTCTAACCTTAAACCTCTCCTATCTGCAGCCTAACCTTAACCCTGGTTTCCTGCAGCCTAACCTTAACTCTCTCCTCTGCACAGCCTAACTCTAACCTTTACTGTCCCTCAGCTTAACCCTAAACCTCTCCTAAGTGCAGCCTAACCTTAACCAGCACAGGTACCTTACCTAAAATAAAAGCATTCTACATTGTACCCGTGAAATATTCCTTATACAAAATTGTCGGGGCCCTGATAGAGCCATAATCAACCCGCTGACCGTATCAGTGTCTATAAAGGATGACCAAGGCACCAACTACATCTTAATGGTTCCAATATCTGCTGAGTGTGCCCAGGTATTGCTGGGCCAGATCCAGAGCGACGACGGCTAGAGTATTTACGCTAACCGGAGTCGTAAAAACGCTGTTTTGCATGTTCTGCGCATGCGCGTGGCAGATGTTACGACCCGAAACTCTGAACGTACTTACGAGTCTACGATCAACAGCGCAACTATGGATAAAGGGGCGTGACAGCCTTATTACACTCGTAATTAGGCTTCGGAGGTGGGGTGAGGCATTTAAATCATACAGTAGGGGCGTGCTTTGGCGAGTAAGTATGTGCATCCTCATCTCACAACCTAACCTTAACCCTCTCCTAACTGTAAACATCCTCATCTCACAACCTAACCTTAACCCTCTCCTAACTGTAAACATCCTCATCTCACAACCTAACTTGAACACTCCCCTAACCTTAACCATTCTTTATCTGCAGCCTAACCTTAACTCTTCCCTGTCTAACATTCCCTGTCCTGCAACCTTAACTCTCTCCTCTGCACAGCCTAACTCTAACCTATCCTGTCCCTCAGTCTAACCTTAAACCTCTCCTAAGCGCAGCCTAACCTTAACCCTCCTTTTCCTGCAGTCTAACCTTAACCATCACAGATACTTTACCAAGATAAAAGCATTCTACATTGTACCCGTGAAATATTCCTTATACAAAAGGTGTTGAGGCCCTGATAGAGCCATAATCAACCCATTGACCGTATCAGTGTCTATAAAGGATGGCCAAGGCACCAACTACATCTTAATGGTTCCAATATCTGCTGAGTGTGCCCAGGTATTGCTGGGCCAGATCCAGAGCGATGACGGCTAGAGTATTTACGCTAACCGGAGTCGTAAAAACGCTGTTTTGCATGTTCTGCGCATGCGCGTGGCAGATGTTACGACCCGAAACTCTGAACGTACTTACGAGTCTACGATCAACAGCGCAACTATGGATAAAGGGGCGTGACAGCCTTATTACACTCGTAATTAGGCTTCGGAGGTGGGGTGAGGCATTTAAATCATACAGTAGGGGCGTGCTTTGGCGAGTAAGTATGTGCAGCCATTACGGCCGACAGGAGTTACGCTTGGAAAAGTTAAGGTAGGGTGTGGAAAGCGTGTCCAGGGGAGTGCATAGTGATTACGAAAGCGTAAATATGCCACGCGCTGAAAAAGGGAACGTAGGTCTGGATCCGGCCCGCTGTGTCAGCGCCTGAGTCCATCTGGGAGAGAGGCACTAGACTGAATACACAAATCAAGAATTACGATCATTACCCTGTGATAGGATAACACGTTTATGATGACGGAGTCTTACGATTATTACACATTTTATTTAGCATTTTCCCCGCTCGCGGTAATTCCGGGTCATCTAATATTTCTCTGAAGAAGTTCCAGCTTTTAAATAAAATAAAGTGCGGTGACGGATAGTGCGCCGTTAAACAGATTTTGTGCCTGAATTGAAATACATGTCAATAATGACTGTGCGTATACCGGGAGGATAAGGAGGGAGCGCCGGCTGTCCTGGTAGTGCCAGGAAGGCTGGAGGAGAGACGTGCGATGCGACTTGCCGGCAAGACTTTACTACTTTCCAATGCACCAACATAAAGCGAGGTCTGTCTGTGCTCTGACGTGTGATCGGCTTTCATGCTCCTCTCTATATAAGGAGTCAAAGTATTTTACTATAAGCCATTACAGGGCCGTTTAGTAGAAGTATTACACACAGTGCAGCAGAGTGATCCACTGGAAAAGGCAGGGAACGGAGCCGGTTCTAAATATTGTGGCATGGAACCAACTGCTCTGTGTATAAGGACATGGAACAGGCTGCTCTGTGTATAAGGACATAGAACAGGCTGCTCTGTGTATTAGGACATATAACACACTTCTCTGTGTATAAGGACATAGAACATGCTGTTCTGTGTATAAGGACATGGAACAGGCTGCTCTGTGTATAAGGACATGGAACAAGCTGCTCTGTGTATAAGGACATAGAATACGCTGCTCTGAGTATTAGAACATAGAATACGCTGCTCTGAGTATTAGAACACAGAACATTCTGATCTGATTATAGGGACATAGAACATGCTGCTCTGTGTATAAGAATATAGAACACGCTGCTCTGTGTATAGGAATATAGAACACGCTGCTCTGTGTATAAGGACATAGAACACGCTGCTTTGTATATAAGGACATAGAACAAGCTGCTCTGTGTATAAGAATATAGAACACGCTGCTCTGTGTATAAGGACATAGAACACGCTGCTCTGTATATAAGGACATAGAACAAGCTGCTCTGTGTATAAGGACATATAACAAGCTGTTCTGTGTATAAGGACATAAAACAAGCTGGTCTGTGTATTAACATATATAGAATATGCTGCTCTGTATATAAGGGCATAGAACAGACAGCTTGGAATATTAAGGCATAGAATACGCTGCTCTGAGTATTAGCATATAGAACATACAGATCTGCTTATAGGGACATAGAACACTCTGCTCTGTGTATAAGAATATAGAACATGCTGCTCTGTGTATAAGAATATAGAACACGCTGCTCTGTGTATAAGAATATAGAACACGCTGCTCTGTGTATTATGAGCTAGTACATGCTGCTCTGTGTATTAGGATGTAGAACACGCTGATCTGTGTATTAAAAACCTAGACCATACTGCTCCGTGTATTAGAACATATAACACACCACTCTGTGTATTAGAACATAGAATACACTGCTCTGTGTATTACAATGTAGAACACACTACTTTGTGTATTAGAACATAGAAGGGCGTGGGGGAAGGGATCTCTGTGTGTATTTTCCTTCTTAAGTACCATAAGGATCCTAAAAACGGGGGCGGGTTGGGGGCAGGTCAGATGAGTTTGGAGCGGATACTGCCACAAGCAATTCATTCTGATCTGTGAATACCGTCCATTACTCTTAGCACTGATATTATCCAATGCTTTCACCCTCTACAAACTTCTTGTGTTAAGCATTAAGGGCTGGATCCAGAACAACGTCCGTCACCTGTAATATGTCCAACAGACTGCATATACGAAATCTACGTAACGAAAAGATACGTAGATTACGTAAATTAGTTACTACGTATGCGCAGTAGCTATTTTCGGCATCTGACGGACGTATTATGGGCGACGGATCCAGACATAATTCTCTCAGCATTAGTGTGTTTCATTATAGACATAATCAGCGGTATTATTAGTTATCAGGATTAAAACATAAGAGTTAAGATATAGTTAAGAGTCAAATTAGAATCAGTTATAAGATAGGGAATGTATGTGATGGAGAACTTAGAGCTCAGATGGGCATTCCAAAAGCACTCTGTTCACAAGAGCTATGCAACTGTTGATGCCAAGGTTACCATATCACTGTGAAAAATCGGAAGCATTAGCAACCGTTAACAATAGTCTGGCGTCGTGATTTACGCTTTTGGGCGGTAGCTTTAAGATGGCGTTAAAAGTTTCAGCGTAATAATAATAACTTTTCCGAAACAATTGTTTCACGTCCGCTTTGCAGCTTGGAAAAGTCATTTATAATTCCCAGTGCAGACACACAAGCTAATAACCACGATAGGTTTAATGAACTCGCATAAAGGTATTAAAATGTAAATTCTAAAGACGCGGCGTTACCTGCTCCCCGGTTTTAATACGACACAATTCCGCCGCTGTGTGCTTTTATTTGAAGATGAAAGCATGCGCTTGTTTGCGACGGGATCACTTATGTGTCTTCTAGGCAGAGAGCGGGCGTCTTTTTTTATTGATTATGCTATAACTTTGATGTTAGAATTGGGTTTCCTGAAATTCTGGAAAGCCGCAGAACCCGCATTAGGCTCATTAAATAAATAGCCCTAAAAAATATTTCTGAAGGAAAACAATAAAGTGCTGTTAATATTAATCTTGCTGCAAAGAAAATTTACCTTTGGGAACCCATCTGCGTGTATCTACGTACAGCTAGAAATCAAATATTACTATATTCAGCGAGATCTGAGGTAATAATGCTACAGAAATATCCTTCACAAGAGAACCATTTAAACCCTGATAAACTTTCTTTTTTTTTTATGGCTGAAACACAGTTATATCCGTAGTTAGACAACAAAATGACTCAGGAATTAAATGCATCTGCTATTGATGAAATGCTGTTCGATTATACAGACACAACCTTGATATTCTGTTGAGATAGACGGATAAGAATAACCAATCAGTGAGAGGATTCCTGAGAAAACATAAGGGATATAACAGTTATTTTGTTTTTAACACTGCCACTAGTAGGCAAAGGAGCAAAGGATTATGGGATAGACTTAGCAGAACTGTTGTGTGGCGAAAAAGGCTGTTACACACTACAGGCCGGATTCACACATAAGTGTGTATGTATCCACACCTAATTCCCCGCTCCCCATCCCCGTTTCTAAATAACAGGGTGATAATAACGCTAGTCAGTATCTGTGTGCAGTAAGCAATTCAAAGATATATCCCTGCATGTAAAGTATACAATTAACTTGACTCCCCCTAAAATCAACATGGTTTTGTCCAGGTGTAACCTTCCTCTCTTAGGACCTGATTCACACTTAAGAATCTTCTTAAAATAAGAACTTA
>WWET01000085.1:225048-244754 GCA_011038615.1 Limnodynastes dumerilii | reverse complement strand
ATATAGATATCTCAATTGATTTGATTTGAGCAACCTCCAATTTGTGTATATATATATATATAGACAAAGAGCCAAGTGGCTCTTATCTGCTGTCAAGTTCTATGTCTACATGTCTATATGTCTATATGTCTATAAGCTGCATTACCGTCTATACATTATTGTCATCAGAACTTCTATCTCCTGCATCAATTATAGAGAATCTCCGGCATAACATAATAACATATTGCCACAAAGCAGAAATCCATCTGTCTGGGCCGGACTGCGCTCACATGGAAAAGCACTGAACTGTGCAGAGGAATTTCAAACCCGGTGACCATGAGCTTCAGGATGATGGATTCTGGGTTGCTTTAATGAATTGAATGACCCTTGCTTCCCGGGATTCTTACTGTTCTATTAAGGCAGGGAGCCGATGGAGAAAAAGATATGAGGCACCATCCGTATCGTTATTATGGGAAGGCAACTGCAATTACCTGATTCCATTCCCCACATATATCCAGTGCAACAAATGCAGCCGCTTACGAAAAAGCAAAGGTTCCTTTCTAATCCTGGGTACACACCGATGCAATGATCGTGCATATCATACCAATCCAGAACATTTGGAATTATATTTTAAGAGCCTAAATGGTCGCACAATCCTCATTTGTAGTGATAAGAAAGAACACATCGGAGGGTTTGGTTTTATGAATGTCCAAAAAATCACAATCACAGATGTTACAATGTTGGACAAATGGGTCCCCACTAAGAAAAGCCCAATTTCGATAGGGCCGTTCACTCCCAGCCAGGTCCAAATTGGCTGGGATATCGATTGCTTATACCTCGATGAGGCATAGCAATCGATCCTCGGAGCACCGAACAGACCCACAGCAGACCCAGGTTAGGCTGCTAAGAAGGGACGGTTAAAGTTAGGGCCATAGAAGGGGAGGGTTAGGGTCAGGCTGCAGGAAGGGGGGTCTTAGGGTTAGGCTATACAGAAGGGAGGGTTAGGGTCAGGCTAGGGAGAAGGGAGGGTTAGGGTCAGGCTGCAGGGAAGGTTAGGGTCATGCTGCGGGGAAGGGAGGGTTAGAGTCAGGCTGCGGGGAAGAGAGGATTAGGGTCAGGCTGCGGGGAAGTGAGGGTTAGGGTCATTCTGTGGGGAAGGGAGGGTTAGGGTCAGGCTGTGGGGAAGGGAGGATTAGGGTCATGCTGCGGGGAAGAGAGGATTAGGGTCAGGCTGCAGGGAAGGGAGGGTTAGGGTTAGGCTGCGGAAAAGGGAGGGTTATGATTAGGGTAATGGAAGGGGAGGGTTAGGGTCAGAATTAGAGGAAGGGTTGGGTTAGTATTTACACTTACCTATAGGAGCACTGTGTTCTGTGCTCCGGGAATCGATTGCTATGCCTCTTCAAGACATAAGCAATCGATATTCCAGCCAGTTTTGAAACCGTTCTTAGCGGGGGCCCACACTCGTCTCAACATGTCCTCATAGTAGGTAATACCATGGGGCTCCTCATACCAGTAGTAGTAGTAGATGACACCTCTGATTTTATGCAGATATCAAAGAGTGCCATTGATTTAAACTAATATTATAAATTGTTCCTTTTATATTATCCTACTATTAAGGTCACCAAGAAAACAACTGTGGTTTAAGTGGAAGTGGCTCTACATCTTATTAAGCAGTTATATTATCTGGTTAGGGTAATGGAAGGGGAGGGTTAGGGTTAGAATTAGGGGAAGGGTGGGGGTTAGTATTTACACTTACCTATAGGAGCACCGTGTTCGGTGCTCCGGGAATCGATTGCTATGCCTCTTCAAGACATAAGCAAACGATATTCCAGCCAGTTTTAAACTGGAACCATTCTTGGCAGGGGCCCACACTCGTCTCAACATGTCCTCAAAGTAGGTAATACCATGGGGCTCCTCATACCAGTAGTAAAAGACGACACCTCTGATTTTATGCAGATATCAAAGAGTGCCATTGTTTTAAACTAATATTATAAATTGTTCCTTTAATATTATCCTACTATTAAGGTCACCAAGAAAACAACTGTGGTTTAAGTGGAAGTGGCTCTACGTCTTATTAAGCAGTTATATTATCTGCCATTCAGCCAAAGCTATGGAATCTTTAATCTCGTGGCAAGAGATTATTTATAATGTGACTGATAAAGAGCAATTTACTGCACTCTATCTGTCCGCTGCATCAGGACAAGACTTCTCCAATGATTGAGTCACAGTTTGTATTAAGTTTCTTTCATTTTCAGAATTTAAAAGATAAGGAGTTCATTAACTTCTTGGCAGAATCCATCTACGATGGAGATAAATAGAGAAAGACAAATAGATTTCCACATTAAATTATTGAGCAGAAGTTTCAGAATGGCTTCAATTAAGAAGGAATCCAACCTCTTATAAGCTCTAGAAAAATGAGATCTTTTCCCTTCATGTTAATTGATAAATCCCATTTGATTAAATAAAACACCAAGGCTCACAGATGAATGGGGTTTTTTCAAAAGTGATAATCAACTAACTTCAAACTTTAATTTCCCAATAAGGACCCATTGTGTGTATGTCTTTTAGCAGGAAAGACAAATTGCATCTGGTTATTTGTGTTCAGAATGAGCTTAGAGACAAATAACAGAATATTCTTCACTACACATTATACCGTGGCTTATTCCATGTGTAAGGGCAATGGGCCTGATCCAGAGCTACGATGTTACACTGAGCGCTGTAGCGCTCAGCGTAACATCGCTGCTCTGGCCTGACGCTCCCCTCCCAGCCTCATTACCCTCCCTCCCCCCCCCCTTGTAGGAGCGTATTAACTCTCCCTTACGCCGGCTGAAGGCTACCCTAACTTCAGCCGGCGTAAGGGAGAGTTGATACGCTGGGACGGCGGCGTTAGTACGTTAACGCCGCCCTCCCAGCCTCATTACCCTCCCTCCCCCCGCCCCCCTACACTAACTTCAGCGTAGGGACGCTGAGGGACGTCCCCTCCAGCGTCCCTACGGCGGTACTGTAGATCGGACGTTTCCATAGTGACGCCGGGCAACATCCGCCCGACGCACGCGCATTACGCTTACGGCTGCCGTACTAGCGACGGCGGCCTTAGCTCTGGATCAGGCCCAATGAGTCAGATACAGACGTGGGAGTTCTATATGATGGGGTCCCAGAGGAAAAAGATTGAGGTGGATCCGCAAGCACTGGGCCGCACTGTCCAGACAATGGTGCATTGCGCTGTCGCTACGTGAATTATTGAAGCCAGCGCCAATCTTTCATTTATCGTCTTGAGTGTAAAATCCTGGAAGTGCAGGAATCTGGAGGACAATGCAGAGAGATGGCGTGGCCCAAGTTAAGAGAGTAAGGGCTGTGGCTAGTGCCACGCTCTGTCCACGCTCTCTCGCCTGCTCTGTCCACGCTTTCTCCTCTGCTCTGTCCATGCTCTCTCCCCTGCTCTGTCCATGCTCTCTCCCCTGCTCTGTCCATGCTCTCTCCTCTGCTCTGTCCATGCTCTCTCCTCTGCTCTGTCCATGCTCTCTCCTCTGCTCTGTCCATGCTCTATCATCTGTCCTTTCCATGCTCTCTCCTCTGCTCTGTCCATGCTCTCTCCTCTGCTCTGTCCATGCTCTCTGCTCTGTTCTGTCCATGCTCTTTCCTCTGCTCTGTCCATGCTTTCTCCTCTGCTCTGTCCATGCTCTCTCCTCTGCTCTGTCCATGCTCTTTCCTCTGCTCTGTCCATGCTCTTTCCTCTGCTCTGTCCATGCTTTCTCCTCTGCTCTGTCCATGCTCTCTCCTCTGCTCTGTCCATGCTCTCTCCTCTGCTCTGTTCATGCTCTCTCCTCTGCTCTGTCCATGTTCTTTCCTTTGCTTTGTCCATGCTCTCTCCTCTGCTCTGTCCATGCTCTCTCCTCTGCTCTGTCCATGCTTTCTCCTCCGCTCTGTCCATGCTCTTTCCTCTGCTCTGTCCATGCTCTCTCCTCTGCTCTGTTCATGCTCTCTCCTCTGCTCTGTCCATGTTCTTTCCTTTGCTTTGTCCATGCTCTCTCCTCTGCTCTGTCCATCTTCTTTCCTCTGCTCTGTTCATGCTCTCTCCTCTGCTCTGTCCATGCTCTCTCCTCTGCTCGGTCCATGTTCTTTCCTCTGCTCAGTCCATGCTCTCTCCTCTGCTCTGTCCATGTTCTTTCCTCTGCTCTGTTCATGCATGCTATCTCCTCTGCTCTGTCCATGCTCTCTCCTCTGCTCTGTCCATGATCTCTCCTCTGCTCTGTCCCCACTCTCTCCTCCGCTCTGTCCATGCTCTTTCCTCCACTCTGTCCATGCATGCTCTCTCCTTTGCTCTGTCCATGCTCTCTCCTATGCTCTGTGCTCTCTCCTCCGTTCTGTCTGTGCTCTCTCCTCCCTTCTGTCTGCACTCTCTCTTACGTTCTGTCCATGCTCTCTCCACCACTTTATCCATGTTCTCTCCTCCACTCTGTCTATGCTCTCTCCTCCATTCTGTCTGTGCTCTCTCCTCCGTTCTGTCTGAGCTCTCTCTCCTACGTTCTGTCCATGCTCTCTCCTCCACTCTGTCCATGATTTCTCCTCCACTCTGTCCATGATTTCTCCTCCACTCTGTCTGCACTCTCTTCTCTGCTTTGTTACAGCTTTCTCCTCCACTCTATATCCACGCTCTCTCCTCCGCTCTGTCCACACTCCCACCTCTGCTCTATCCCCACTATTGCCTCTCCTCTGTCCCCAGTCTCTCCTCGCTCTCTCTTCTTTGCTCAGTCACAGCTCTGCCAACCATTTTACTTTTCATTGTCAGAGACGGGCAGATTAAGATGGCACCCAGCACTCATAGACCGCATCGCGCACATGCCAGTTAGGGATGTGGTATGTGAGCGACTGGTTTAGAGCACTAAAGTGCCGGCAGGTTACCTGTCAGCAATATTGAGCTCACACCTCTATCTAGCATGTGTGAAGTGCGATCTATCAGTGTCAAACGCTGTCTTAAGCCACCAGCCTCTGACAGCTTAGAGTGCCGTGGGTGCAAGGTGGGCAGCCGCCACGGAACTCCCTCTCCTCTGTGTCCCATAACAGTCACACACAGCCTTCTCCTATAGCAGTTATTCCACCGACTGTGCACTATTTATTTATTTATCATTTATTATAGCGCTATAAGATTACGTAGCGCTTAAGTCGGGGTTGCCGACTCTCCCGGAACGTCCGGGAGACTCCCGAAATCCAGGCAGTTCTCCCGGGATTCCGGCAGAGCTGGCAAATCCCCCGTAAAGTGATTTGAGGCCCGTGGTTTCATGCAAACCACAGCCTCGAGTCCTGCACCCCTGCCTAGCAACACTAGTATACTAGCGTTGCTAGGGACAGGGAGGGACTTGAGGACGCAATTTGCATAAATCACGTGATTAAGCCCCACCCCTTGCGTGTATCTGAGGTTCCCCTCCGCGTTCTCCTGGAGGGAAGCTATTAAAAGTCGGCAACGCCTCTGCCCAGCGCCTCCGTTGCTCGCGTGATTTCTCTGGGCGACTAGGAATGCATTCCATTACTTGTCAGGGATTTACAAACCTGCGCAGTGTGAAAATGTGGCCGCAATCTGACTATAGACCTTAAAGACTGCGATAACTGTATCAATCCTTCTGTAAAGGGAAAATGCCCATAGCAACCCATTTGTTTTTGGCCATCATTTATTTGCTAGAAAATGAGATCTTAATCAGAGCTGTTGCTACGGGCAATGCCTCCACTTCTGCTTTGGCTTGATAAATGTACCACAAAGAGAAAGACCCTAGTCACACAATACACCAGGCCTGGCCAACCGGTGGCTCTTCAGGTGTTCTGAAACTACAACTCCCAGCATGCTTTGCAAGGTTTCAGCTATGCCTATGCTGGGACTCAGTTTGTAGTTTCACAATACCTGGAGAACCACAAGTTGACTTGGCCTGCAATACACAATCCGGCCAGCAATACATGGAGAGCACACCAGGGGGCGACCCAGAGTTTCAGAGCAACCGTGAAAAAAAAGATGCAACTCTGCCCAGATGTTCGTAGGTGCAAGGAGCGTGGTCTCCTCTCGCACATACGGACCTTAGGATCGCACGATGATGCACTAATGGAGCTCCTCCATCGCTGCGGAAGGCGTTGCAGTGACAGTGCTCTTGTGGATTCAGTCCAAGATGTTGTAATCTTTTACCAGCGTTGAATGAGGGTCCACAGCCCCAATAGTCATCCATGATAACCCACACGCAGTCAGAGCACCCCATCAGGGGCCCGCATCCCGAGCCCGCAGCTGATGGGGGCCCATCATCATTACAGGGCCAATGCGCAGGAAAGAAATTCACTCCGCACCGGTCAAATGGTAGCGCAGCTCTGCGGGGCCCCACCCAAGTGACATCACATAGGAGACGGGGCCCCACGGGTGTGTCCCGGGCCCCACCAATTCTGAGGGCGGCCCTGCCAGTAAATATAAAAAAAAGCAGAGAAAAAAAATTCGCTATGACCTCTCAGTGCTCACACCTGCTCCGATGAAACACAGCAGCACAATATTACTTCCAAAGCCGTCTCCACCGTAACTGTTATTGCTAAACTGATTAGCATCAGAGGAGCTGAACACCTGATTGTTCCTCATTTAAAACGCTTCCAAATGTCTCTGAATCTCTGCCATATTCCTGTGCAAGCTACGTGTGCCTGGCAAAGAAAACATGTCACACAGAGACCGCTAGAAACAGCTGGGTGCAGACAGGCCCGCAGGGAGAGCCGGTGCATTCTCCAATCCCATTTCACACAGTCGACCCCGCTCCCTGAGTGATTATCCAACTGATACATTAACAATCCCTTTCTTATTCTGAAGGACCCACAATGCATTGCAGTGTATTCATCACGCTCGCTGACACTGCCAGTAATGACAGAGTAAAAGCTTGAGGTAATGCTATTGATCAGGGTATTGATTGGACATTTGTGCTTCTTACAATAAAAAAAAAACTAAAAACGACCGTCTGATGTTTAGTACGGCGAGAGAGCCTGTCATACAAGGAGACTCGTTCGCAAAGTGTGAAACAGCCGAGGTACGCGGGAAAACACGCTGCTAGAAAAGAGCGGATTCATTGACAAGATGGCGGCATTTGTGGGAGAGTCTGGCAACGGGCGTCGGGATTAGAGCTGTCTGGGTGAGGACAGTGGGCCGTATTCACAGATCTGTTTTCGAGTGAAGTTCCGTGCGTATCAACTGCGCAAGCGTAGTAACTTTTTGTACGCAGTTTACGTTGTCTATACGCACGGAAGTGCCTAACGGACGTACAAGTGAATCGCACTTGGGGACATACGCACGGAAATCAGACGTACGGGAAAATTTACATAAAAAAGAACGCATAGAGGCGCGGTTATCAAAAATCGCACGGACGGAGCACATAGACGCACGTAAGTACACACGGAAAGATCAGAGTGTTCTATGGACTCATAAGTCCCAGACAGCACGTCCGGGGAAGGGGAGTGTCTGGGGTGTTGGTGGGTGTTTCCTTGCTCCGCCCGTGTTTATAATTGCGTACCTTTAAAAAACGGATCTCTGAATACGGCGCAGTATGTGAGGGGACATCTTTGGGCGTAGTAAGGGACGCCCATTAATATGATGCCGCAAAGGATTGAGGTCAAAGGTAGAGTCCCGGGACCTGATCTACGGAAAACGCACGGAGGGCTAAAAATACGCACGTGAGAGGAAGTGAACTCTCGTGTCACTTCCCTTTAATGTACGGACTTTGGATGACTTACGTGTCCACAGCCCAACTCGCCCCTTTTCGGGGATTAGAATTGCTTAGAGGGTAGATGGTAAGAGGAATAAGCTGCCACCTGAGGCTTGGGGTAAATGTAATCATATAACTATACTGGGGGTCAGACAGGGTCTGGGCTCTCCTAAGTATGAATGACAAATGTTGATGGGAATCACTTACTGTATATCCTCTGTGTAATCGAGTGGAACGTAATATATACACAATGAAAGTTAGGCCTTGTAGGAGTAGAATAAAAAACAAAACAAAATGGAATGTATTGCGTCTCTCTGAAGAGCTGCCGTGGTGATCCGATGCCGTCATGGCGATGGCTCCGGCCTGCCATGTGATCGAGAAGTGTCCCCGCGTGGATTTACACTCCCTGACACCCCAACATTCATAAAGATTTGGCGGCTGCGAGGATCTATATCTGTACCGGAAGCGCCGCCAGCGCACACGCAACATTCTATCGTTTTTCCAATCTATGCGACCGGAAAGAGATCATTTTGCGTAAATCTGGATCCGAACCAATCCTATGACTGAACAAACCTCTCAAACCTCATAAATCCGACTACCTGATACAATAGAAGCTACAGATGTATTACTCAGACAAGAGATACAGTAACAAGGCATAAGATGTGGAACAATAAAAATGAAAATCGATAGTTGGCTGACCACGCTCACTATATCATACAGCTGTATATCAGAGCAACGTCTTATAGTAATTCCTAAAAACATGAGGCTTAGAGAGGAGAAACGCTAATTATTACGTATCAGGAATGTCAGAACGGTTTTAGCGTTGGTATAATTTATGTCATCTCAGTAATCTCACCAGATGCATCCCCCTCTTTGTAAATAACTAAACAGCATGGTAACAGCTAAAAGACACATGTACATGCTGCACAAAAATGTCCCCAGGTCACATGATTATGCCACTCAGTAATGTCCCCAGATCACATGACTATGCCACACAATAATGTCCCCAGGTCACATGGCTATGCCACAAATTATTATCCCCAGGTTACATAATTATGCCAGACAATCATGCCCCCAAGTCACATGGTTATGCCACTCAGTAATGTCCCCAGGGCACATGATTATGCCACACAGTATTGTCCCCAGGTCACATGATTATGTCATACAGAAATGTCTACAGGTCACATAATTATTTCATACATCAATTTCCCAGGTCACATGATTTTGTTACATAGTAATGTCCTCAGGTCACATGATTATATCACACAGTAATATCTCCAAGTCACATGATTTCATCCCCCAGTAATATCTGCAGGTCACATGACTATTACATACAGTAATGTCCCCAGTTTACATGATTATGTCAAACACTAATATATCCAGGTCATATGATTTTATCACACAGTAATTTCCCCAGGTCACATGACTATGCTACACAGTAATGTTCCCAGGTCACATGATTTTGTCACACAGTAACGTTCTCAGGTCACATGATTTTGTCACACAGTAATGTCCCCAGGTCACATGATTTTGTCACACAGTAATATCTGCAGGTCACATGATTATTGCATACAGTAATGTCCCCAGGTCACATGATTTTGTCACACAGTAATGTCCCAGGGTTGCATGGCTATGTCACACAGCAATATAGTCTGATATACCTGCTTCATATTGCATATTGAATTATTGTACGGTATAGGCCAGAACTAAACACAACACTTCCCAGACACTGTGCTTAAAACTTGTTTTATATCTAAATCAAATTTCTAAATCAAATCTCAACACTATCCAGTAAAGTAACGACTGTGTTTATACTAATACCCAAAGGATTAGACAAGCATACAAATTGAAACCATTATTTAGTTTCATGGTGTTATTTAAAAACAAACATCTCCAAAAAGCTGGTTTCTCTAATCATCATTTTAATTTAACATTTAAGAATGACAATATACGCCACAAATCCACCCAATTAATCTCTCAGAGGTATGAATCTAAGAACATGAATGTAGATTAATGTCATTTCTCTCTTAATTCTTTTATCCAAAGAATAAACCATTGAACGCTTACTTGTTAAATTAAAAAACACGATTCACATTTTAATTATGAAAATCTTTTGACATTTTGCAGAACTGTAAAAACAGAAATAAATGATAATTTTCCTCGCTGTAGGTGGTATGAAAAGATTATGCTCAACTTCCGACTACAGTGATTGAAATGACGTCTTATCGGGAAAAAAGTCATATATTATGAAGACAAGAAGAAAGGAAAAATATATTAAACTTAAGAGCCGTATTTACAGATCCGTTTTTACGTGGAAATGCGTGCGTATTTTTAGGATCGGATCAACTGCACATGCGTAGTGACTTTTTCCACGCAAGTTACGTAGTACTTACGCACGGACGTCCATTAGGCACGCGCTTGTGAATCGCACTTAGGGGCATAGGGCCTGATCCAGAACAACGCTTCGGAGCGAATTTACGCGCGGCGGAGACGTAAAATCGTGAATTTGTAAGTACTGCGCATGCGCACACATACGTGAATGTCCCATACGCTCACAATTACACTACGCTTCTGAGCGTATTTTCTATGGTGCGCATGCGCAGTACTTACAAATAGGCGATTTTACGTCTCTGACACACGTAAATTCGCTCCCAAGCGTTGTTCTGGATCTGGCCCATTACATGAAACCCACACAGACACGGGGAGAACACACAAACTCCACACAGATGAGGCCTAATCTGGGAATCAAACTCATGACCTCAGCGCTGTGAGACACAATGCTACTTACTGAGCCACCGTGCTGTCACACACGTGTGTAAGCGGCACAGAGGATTGTGCAATGTAAATACCTCCCCCCCACCCACCAAGCATAGACCTGGCACGACAGTCATGTCCCACCGTGGGGGAAGAGGGGGGATGACACTGCGTAATGGAGAGTTGTGCGTAGTGCATTCTGATGCGTAACCGCGTTTCCCTGTATCAGTTCTGTATCCGGCGTAACGTTTCCTCGTCACCTCTCATGCAATCACACCCCAGTAACACTTGAAATAGACATTTCTCTACTTACATTCAGGTTGCGTTTCCACCTTGATCGGCTGTGAGCTCTCTCCGGGTCCCCACTCATTGTAAGCTACAAGGCGGAACGAATACGTCTCTTCCGGCTTCAGGTTTCCCACTGTTAGCTGCAAGGCCACCGGCTGCGACGTGTTTAATGCCCGTTCCCTAAATGATGAGACAGAGTGCAATCAGAATCCCACCAAGAAATAAATAAAAAGCTCACTTTATCTGTTTAGTAAAATAGTGGATAACAGGGTTCGTATAGTATTACGTGGAAATAGTACATAGAATTTTAATAAGATTCAAACAAGAAAATAATTAAAAGTCAAAAACAGGTTGTTGTGCAGAAAAAACAACTAGAACACTATCAAGGTGCACCACCAAATGGGCGTGTCCTATACCCCCAAAGAGGAGAGCTCTATACCACCAAAGGGGCGTGTCCTGTCCCACCAAAGAGGAGAGCTCTATACCACCAAATGGACGTGTCCTGTACCACCAAAGAGGAGAGCTCTATATCACCAAATGGGCATGTCCTGTACCCCCAAAGAGGAGAACTCTATACCACCAAAGGGGCGTATGCTGTACCACCAAAGAAGAGAGCTCTATACCACCAAAGGGGCGTGTCCTGTACCACCAAAGAGGAAAGCTCTATATCACCAAAGGTGAGTGTCCTGTACCAGCAAAAAGGAGAGCTCTAAATCCCCAAAGGGATGTGTCTTGTGAATAGCCCCACCCACGGGTGTGTCTAGCACTGACAGGAAAGCTTTTTCTGAATAAAAATGGCGGCATCAGTATTTAGTTAAGTCTGGAATTCCGGATCAGAAGGAAGTGCCCATTTTCCGCTGCTTGCGCATTACGCATTTTGCGTACGTCTGGATTCGGTTCTATGTAATTAAATCATTTGCACAAAAGAACCCATTTATTTAACTGTGTTGAGCATATAAATATTATTTTCATCGGTTACACATTTCAGGCCAATTTGAGAAGGTCCTTGTCGCTCCAATCCATCCACAATGAATGAGGAGTGTCATTAGTGGATCACCATAGTGTGCGATTCTAAGATCCGTAGTGTGCGAGAATAGACCACTCCCCTAACACGTGCAGGACGTACAAACACAGGACCGCAACTAGAAATTTTAGCGCCAGGGGCAAAGACGCTCACCATCGAAAAGCCTTCATTTTTTTTTTTTGGTTTTATTAGAGATCCGGTCTTTCGATCTTGGAAAGTTGAAAAACTACATTATCTACATGATAAAGAAAATCATTCTTACTTTGGGACCTAATTTTACAGTTGTCATTATTCTTTTTAACCACAGATCATAAAATACTACGAAGGGTCTCAACTGGTAATCGGCAAATGAAATAATCTGAAGAACTTAAAAGAACATCGATGTATTGTAAAGAAGAAAGAATATTTGAAGTGTTTAAGTAATTTTAGAATATTCGAGTGCTCATGAGAGTAAGAGAAAGACAAATAAAGTCTAAATACAGTCTAATCAATAAGGACATCTGCTCTGAGGTATGAAGGCCCCTGGGAGAATGTTTTTCTTCCTTGTCACGTGTTGATAACATGAGTCTAAACAGTGACGGTGACGGCAGAAGCCATTGCGGCACCTTTGGTGAAATAATTACAGTGCTTTGATATAAGAAGCATCCTGCAATATCATTTACTGGTTCTCATCTCCATTGACACATCCTTGGTAACAAAAAAAGGGCTTTTTGTCACAAGCTCAATGCGATTTACCGCCCTTTAAATGCAGATAAGATGTTTTGTTGTTGTTGTTGGTTTTGGGGGATTTTTTTGCCATCAAAATATTTCAAGCGTTTAAATCAATATGACCCTGTCCATCTGGCACTTTATTTACTAAGGACCGGATTCAAAACCCCGAAATGTCTTACTTACGTGCCTATTTTTCCGTTTACAGCTACTAGACATGCGTGGTGACTATTTAACGCTATCTATGTAGAGTTTCGTTACATTGATTGCATACATTCCGTCTTTAAAGACATTGGGGTAGATCCAGAACTACGTGTGCCGTACGTTTATTCGCGGAGCGTATTTTCGTGCACGTAAGTTCGCTACACTCCCCTCGGCACACCCCTTGCACGGACGTATTTTGTCAAGATACGCTTCCCAAACCCTACCTTAACTTTTTTACACGTAACAGCGTACGTCCGCTAACGGACGTATAGACTACGTGAACGTACGCCGCTTTGCATGCCCATACTGTACACTTTAAATACAAACCTCCACCTACTTCACGTAATTGGAACGTATTGTTGACTCACGTAAAATTGGCACGCCCACACGTAAGTATTCACGTGACTCATACGTGAATGGCCCATACGCTCACAATTACGCTACGTGAATGTGCGTATTTTCTATGGTTCGCATGCGCAGTGCGTTCTAAACAGCGATTTTACGTCTCCGCCACGCGTAAAATCGCTTCGAAGCGTAGTTCTGGATCAGGCCCATTGTGGTAGATCCAGAACTATGTACGCTAGCTGCAGTACACTACGCACAGCCGAGGGGAGCGCATAGTAAATACGCTACGCTAGGAAACGTGATGGAAACGTAGCTCTGGATCTGGCCCATTGTGGGGTCTGGAATATGGGCCGTTGCGCTCCACCCCCTATGTGATGTCACATACTGTGATGTCACATGTCGGTGACTAACATCAGGTGGATGCACAAGAAAGTCTTTCCCTGCACAATGGACCGATGATGTGCAGCCAGGTTCAGCTCTCCACCAGCAGGGGTCAGCGGTAGGAGGCTGCTGTCAATGACATCTACACATGCTACTATATGCTACTGTGCTCATAAAGCCTTGCTATATATGCAAGGTGTATTCAAGGACTTACTACACTAGGTGTACTGGAGAACAATTCTCTGTTGTTTTATTACTAATAAATGTGTATTTTGATCTTATGTTTATATCATCTATACTTTATGTCCCTTTGAGCTACCCAATCCGAAATAAGAGCTTTTTTCCTGGCGCACCACGGATACTCGGTCCATTTCTTCAATGACAATTTCTTCTGTCTCCTACCGTCGATACCTGCTGCTGGGGAGCTGTCTCTGGGCCTGGGACAGAAGTCCCCCCTGATGGTGTGTTCAAATGCAGCATAACCACTAATAGCGTCCTGATTAGGTCAGGTAGGGGAAAAGAATGATTTTTGAGCTGAAAATTGGGGCTAAATTGTGTGAGCTGCCCATACTTCCCTATAATCAATGTTGCAGTGCCCTGTACCACCACTAGGTCATTATTATTTGCCTCCGCCCCTTCCAGTGGTGTCATGCACACTGTTTATCTGGGAGACAGATCACAAAGGCACCAGGGCAAAGCCGCAGATCACAAAGGTACTGGCCTTGTGACTTGTCATTAAACCATAGTGACCTAGGGCTCCAGTACAGGTGTCTCCATTGAAACTTCCTTTTGACAGACCAACTCCCCCTAGAGACACTTCCTAGTAGGTGCATCAAATGCAAAACGGGTAAAACAGTTATTATCTACAGAACTTTACAAGTTTTAATTAATATGTTCCAATGTGGGTAAACTCTCTGACTCCCTGAAGAGTAGGTGATCTCCCTGACTCCCTGAAGAGTGGGTAAACTCTCTGACTCCCTGAAGAGTGGGTAAACTTTCTAACTCTCTGAAGAGTGGGTGATCTCCCTGACTCTCTGAAGTGTTGGCAATCTCCAGTTACAGAAGTCATTGCAGTTTGATGACAGAATTTAGAAACTGTGGACCTGATTCAAACTTAAGAAGGAGCTTAAAAGAAATAAGAGAGGAAAGTTACACCTGGGCAAAACCATGTTGATTTCAGGGGGAGTCAAGGTAATTGTATTCTTTGCATGCAGGGATATAACTTTGAATTGCTTACTGCACACAGACACTGACCAGCTTTACTATCACACTGTTATTTAGACTTGGGATAGGAAACATCACCTCTCATCCCTAATACTGTTTGCAACAGATGAAATATGACTCCCCTGCAATCACCATGGTATAGCCCAGGAGTAACTTTCCTCTCTTATTTTCAGGCTCTTTCTTAAGTCTGAATAGGGCCCTGGGTCATACTTAATTGCATTGAGTTCAATTTCATGAAAGCTGAGATGTTTTCAAAGACAACAAAATACACATTTATCTCTTGTTGATCAGCTGCATTGTCACCTACTTTTATCTTCTCTATAAAGATGAAGAAGTCAGTCTTCACAATAACACTGAAAGGATTTATTCACTGACTATTTAACAATCAATAAATACTGATGCCGCCAGACACACTCATGGGTGGGGCTATTCACAGGACACACCCCTTTAGTGCAGCGCCTTAATAGTCCTATCACAATCTTGCTACACTCATCTTCAGTGACTGTCTCTCCTGCCTCTTCTGCCTCCCTCTCTTTCAGTGACTGTCTCTCCTGCCTCTCTGCCCTTCAGTGATCTTCACAATAACACTGAAAGGATTTATTCACTGACTATTTAACAATCAATAAATACTGATGCCGCCAGACACACTCATGGGTGGGGCTATTCACAGGACACACCCCTTTAGTGCAGCGCCTTAATAGTCCTATCACAATCTTGCTACACTCATCTTCAGTGACTGTCTCTCCTGCCTCTTCTGCCTCCCTCTCTTTCAGTGACTGTCTCTCCTGCCTCTCTCTTCTTCAGAGACTGGCTCTCCTACCTCTCTGCCCTTCAGTGACTGTCTCTCCTGCCTCTCTCTCCTTCAGAGATTGGTTCTCCTACCTCTGCCCTTCAGTGACTGTCTCTCCTGCCTCTCTCTCCTTCAGTGACTGTCTCTCCTGCCTCTCTCTCCTTCAGTGACTGTCTCTCCTGCCTCTCTCCCATTCAGTGACTGTCTCCTGCCTCCCTCTCCTTCAGTGACTGTCTCGCCTGCAGGAAGAAGAGGTGTCTCAGCTCTGAGCTCCTTTCGGCAGGTAACACACAGGCTCTCGGCATGGGTGCAGGTAACCCCAGCATAGCCTGCGCTATTATTCCCTCACTTACTCTGTAATCCGCTAGAGATAAAATAACAGGGGGTCTAGCTAAAAACTGCAGGGACAGATTTAAGGATGAGTCCTGTAAAACCTCCCAGGTAAAGTCTTCATTTTGTGGGTTTATAATATCACCAGATCATCAGAGATAAGTGTACAATGTAATTACACTGTTCCGGGCGCTAGGATTGATGCTGAGATATGTAAAACACCTAATTAGTTACTTGAAGGTGGCAATGTCTCAGTAATGGATCTGTCCCTGAACTGCACAGAACAGAAACCAAATGATTTTATACGGATGGTGTTTCTCTTTGCTTCATGTGCTCTGTTATCCTCAACTCTGCTACATAACAGCCCGGAAATGAAATGCTGAACATATTATAAGTCAGAACATTTACAATGACCCTGAACAGGCTATTGACATAGACACTGACTCATGTGCATATGATGGTTTCCATTCACTCAGATGATTGTGGCTGTTAGGTAGATAATGTTGGTATTTATAGATATGCATTTTTTATCTTAAGTTTACCTTTAAAGATTTATGATTCTATATTGCTATGGCAACCACAGGCACAGGGCACACAATTTAGAGAGTGAGAGAGAGAGAGAATATGAGGGAGAGAGAGAGAGAGAATATAAGGGAGAGAGAGAGAGAGAGAGAGAGAGAGAGAGAGAGTGTGTGAATGAGAGGGAGAGAGAGAGAGAGAATATGAGAAAGAGAGAGATAGAAAGTGATAGAGATAGAGAGTATGAATGAGAGATAGAGAGTATGAATGAGAGAGAGAGAGAGAGAGAGAGAGAGAGAGAGAGATTGTGATTGAGAGAGGTCTTAGGATATCTTAAAGACCCAAAATATTGACATAACCCTCATCCTAATTGCAAACATCTGCAGCTTCTCCCCAGCACCACTCCCTGTTCTCCCAGTCATCAAGGAGGTCACTTGGAGGCCAGTCCTCTTGTTCCTTGACTGCTTTCCTCTAAACTCAGGCTTGGACAACGAGTGGCTATCCAGCTGTGGTGGAACTACAAATACCAGCATGCAGGCTATGCTAGGCCATTTATTAAACCTCATTTTTACCTTAAAAATCTGTAAATCCAAAACTAATATTTTTCTCATAAATTGATTTTTTTTCAATCATTTGAGAAACTGCAAAATCCTTTACAAAACAAAAAACAACAAAAAAAAAGCTGTTATATACACTTTATGTATCTGGTCTTTAGAAGATTTAGGAGGAAAAAAGAGATGTCGGTATGGGGGCGGAGCATGATGACGCAATGTATGTAAATCTCGTCCTGAAACCCCACCCCCTGACCATTAATGCTACTATTCATAGTGTTAGTGGGGATGGGCGGAGCTTGATGAAGCACATCACATTAACTCACGGCCTCAAGCCCATTGCGGGAGATTTGCCGACTCTACCGGGATACCAGGAGAATTTCGGAAGTCTCCCAGATATTCCAGAAGAGTCGGAAACCCTGCTACAGCAAAGTGGATTTAGAACGCCCTCTATGCTCTGTGAGCTTCTACTACTTCCTTCTCCTGCCCCCACTGCCATCGCAAGACATTTTGTATTTGCAACCTAGAAAGATTTTAAAAAGGAGATAATGACCGTGAGGAAGGGGGAAAGCTCAGAAAAATGCACGATGTTAATCGGCTAACCATTTACTTAGTATAACACTACATATTAGAGATACTAAATGTGTTACTAAAACATTTCAAGCTTCAGAACCACAACACAGCTGAGAACACATTCCACCAGTATCCGTCAGCCTCTAACGAATACACAGAAGTAACAGCGCTTCTTTATCATCTGTGCATATTTCCCACATTCATTTAGTGGAAGACTTAAAAAGTTTGACCCGTAATTTTTCAAACTGACACCAGCTTAAGTCTCGCAAACCAAAATAATGCATGCTCCCAATACCGCATCGCAACATTACCATATTTCTCATTGTGCGCTCAATGAATAATTAATTTTTTTGGCCTTCTTAACTGCTTATGTCAAGTAAAGCCCTATTAACTGATTATATAAATGGTTTAATGCACGGAGTAGTATAAAAACGTCACCAGAGCCTGCATTTCCTAAGCCCAGCGTCAGATTCTTTACACGTCTGGACTGGAGGGATAAAAAAAGAAATCAGGGAGGAGAGACATCTATTTATGAGCTTTCACAACCAAAACCCAAAAAACCCACCGCTCCTTTTCCCGGTGAGTTCCGTGCGTATTTTTAGGATCGTATCACCTGCACATGCGTAGTAACTTTATTTATGTAAGTTATGTTGAATATACGCTAATAAGTGCTTTAGGCACGGGAAATGTGAATCTTACTTGGGTACATACGAGCGGATGGGCGGCGTTGAAATATGTGCTTGGAAATTTACATAAAAGTGGGTGGGGGGAAGCATTTAAATGTACGCGTGGAGGCGCGGTTATAAAGAATTGCGCGGACGGAGCACATAGACCCTCGTAAGTACACACGGAAAGAACAGAGTGGTCTAGGGACTCATAAGTCAACGACCGCACGTCCGGGGGAGGGGAGTGTCGGGGGTGTTGGTGGGTGTTTCCTTGCTCCGGCCGTGCGTATAATTGCGTACATTAAAAAAACGGATCTCTGAATACGGCCCTAAGTCACCAAATTCCATACACTATGGACTGGAGTCACACCTAAGAGGCCCCAGCTTCCTCTGTCCTATGTTCCTCTACGGTTATTGGCAACAGATTTCTAAGCAAGTTAACCCTCCATCTCCTGCAGCCTAACCCTAACCTTCCCCCTTTTCTTAGACTAACCTTAGCCACCCATCTCCTGCAGCCTAACCCTAACCTTCCCCTTTTCTTAGCCTAACCTTAGTCCTCCATCTCCTGCAGCCTAACCCTAACCTTTCCCTTTTCTTAGCCTAACCTTAGCCCTACATCTCTTGCAGCCTAACCCTAACCTTCCCCTTTTCTTAGCCTAACCTTAGCCCTCCATTCCCCGTAGGCCACCGCAGTCCGATGTAGCTTGCCACAGCCCATTGTCGGGGATAGAACATTTTCCTGTTGGGAATGAGTACTTGGGCGAAACAGAGCCCTTCGTTATAAGCACACGTTCGCAATAGTAAAAATGGGAATATGAAGCGTTTCGACATCGATACAGACACAATTCAGCTGCCGGGTGTATCAGGGTCAAAACTGGGCCTTTCTTGCTTCTCTGTGGTGATTATCTACAAGGTGGAGGTGAATATGTTTTAAAAAAATGACTGTAATTACTTCATTCTTTTTGACCAGTTTGAGATTTAAATAGGGAACTTTTTTGCCTTTTTTCCATCTGCATTTAAACCATGTTAATAATTCTTCATATTTGTGAATAAAAATATATGGTGGAGCTTGTTAGAGATGAGCTGTTCGAATCCGACAGATCAGAATTTAGGGGTTTTAAGCATAGTTGCCGACTCTCCCACAATGTCTGGGAGACTTACGAAATTCGGTATCCCAGGAAATCTCCCGCAAGGGACTTGAGGCTCGTGGTTTCAATAAAACCACGGGCTCAAGTCCTGACCCCCTGTCTGGCGACACTAGTATACTTGTGCTGCTAGGGATAGGGAGGGACTTGATGGTGCAAATTGCATCAACAAGCCCCACCCCCCTCCCTATGAAACCCTGAAAAGGGTAATTGCTAGTCAAGGGGCGGGGCTTAATGACGCGATTTGCAAAAAATCCTCTGCATGCATCTAAGCTTTTAAAATTCGGCAACCCTGGTTTTAAGGTGAACTGAGCTGGGACTTGGTTCCTCCTTCCAAACTCAGATCGCAAATCGTGGAAAAACCCTCTTTTTCTTCAATCGGATTCTTTATAAGATTATGGGCTGGATCCAGACTTAAGTAAGTGCTTGAAATGAGTTACTCCTGGGCTAAACCATGGTGATTGCAGGGGGAGTCAAGGTAATTGTATTCTTTGCATGCAGGGATATATCTTTG
>WWET01000085.1:205195-216548 GCA_011038615.1 Limnodynastes dumerilii | reverse complement strand
ACTTAAGCAAACTCCGCATAGACATACGCACAGAGAGGTAAGAGAGCCCTATGGTTGGCTAATAAGGGGCGTGTCACGGGACCGCGCTCGGCACTTAGGTGCGTCGTTTTGCGAATCTGCGCGTACTTATTTCCTTAAGTGTGGATCCGGTCCGTGGTGTGGTATGAAGGGAGTTAGAGCATCCGGATAGCGCTGAGTGTATTGTGAAGATTCATCACATTATTCTGTCCGCCTCATCTGCCTGGCGGCCGCTATACAGGTCCTGGGGTGGACGCGGCACAGTGGGTATGGGGCAATGATGCCAGTAGTCGGGTATATTGTCGAGTGTGTGGCCTGCCCCAATCATCCTCCATAGAGGCGAAGACCACGTCACAACGTGAGCAATACACAATTATGGTCAGTTCAGTGTTTCCAGCCGGGTTCTGTCCCCAGGCCCCATAGCAAGTAGACAGGGTCAGAGTCTGGATGGGGAGTAAGCTATACATGTTACTTCCTCTAGTCTCTCTGTATGGTGTGTGACACAGGCCATGCACCATTTTAGTTGGCTCTTCTCTGCTCCAAGCTATACATGTCACTTCCTATTTTTTCTTGGTATGTTGTGTGACACAGGCCATGGACCATTTTAGTTGGCTCTTCTCTGCTCCAAGCTATACATCTTACTTCCTATTTTTTCTTGGTATGTTGTGTGACACAGGCCATGGACCATTTTAGTTAAGGGTTGCAGATTTTTGCCACCTTCGCTCTGGGTCATTAAGCCCCACCCCCAACTATAACCTACCCGTTTTCATCATCAAGTCCCTCCCTGTCCCTAGCAACACTAGTATACTGCCCACTAGTATACTAGTGTTGCTAGGCAGGGGGGGCAGGACTTGCGGGAGATTTGCAGGCTTTCCCGGGGTACTGGGAGAACTGCACGAATTTCGGGAGTCTCCCGGACATTCCGAGAGAGTCGGCAACCCTGTTTTAGTTGCTCTTCTTTGCACAGTCACTAATGTATTTATGTCTTTCTAGAGAACTGAACGCAGTATTCTAGGTGAGGGTGTACCAATGTTTTATAAAGGGGCATCACTACTTCTCCCTTTCTGCTACTAATTCCTCTCCGTATACAACAAAGCATCTGACTTGCCTTTCTCATTGCTGTGTTACATTGCTTGGCTACCTTTATGTCACATGTCTGCACACCTTGCAGTAACGGTAGTTACTCCGCTGCCGTCCTCTCATACATCACTAAGCTTTCTGATGAAAGTGGATCCCATTAATTAAAAGGAAATTCTCTTTTTTGTGGAGAATCTGAACCAATTGTACAAAATGAAATGACTGCATATTGTTCTATAAACAGCTTAAACACCCATTATGGCATATGAGCTCATTGAATTTACGAGGCGGAAAGACACTTTTTAGAGATTATACTGACTTTTTTTGTAAATCTGTAAAAAGGTTTCCATAAGACGCAAAAAATAAAAGAGTTGCACTCTATATTATACAATATTTTGGATCATAAATTCCCCTTCTGAGGGAATTTCTCAACCGAAGCAGATTGACTGCATTTGTCCCACTTATCGCGAGCGGATTCATTTGCAAGCTTAATCTGGGAATTAGCAATCAGCTCCTACCTAGCAAGGCCTAGACATGGAAGCCGTTGCCATGGCCACGGATCACTTAACCGTTGTCATGGTAAAAGCCGAAAGATAAATATGCACCAATTCTACAAAGCTTTAGGCCGGGGTTATTATATTATATTGAGGGCTTTCTATTTTGTGTCTAGGATACGATATGTCTGTAATTATTCATACTCCATAGCTGTGTCGCACAAATCAGAATGTGATGCAGACATGAAAGCAGTGGAACAGATTTACACTTAAGTGTGTGATCCGGTCCCCTCCCCCGCCTCACCCCCAATTTTTACTAGTGCCATAGGCTACCTCATCGTACCTCCTTAGGAGAGAACATACACACAGACAGTTCTATGCTCTCCCCCCGCCACTTCTCCTAAGTTCCCCCGTGTCTGCCGTAACGCCGTAACGTGCGGTCTTCAAAGACTAAACGTAGTAATTCTACGGGTCTGATTCACAATAAAGAGGCTTAAAGAAGGTGCGGATAAGCATGTTTATATAAGCATGTATCCGCACCTATCTTACAGCTTCCTCCCTCGTCACTTTCCGCTTTATCTTAAGAACATAGGGCTATCCCTCAGTTCACGTTCCTATTCTCCTTCTTAAGAATGTCGTACGACCATTCAGCCACAGAACTAGGTTTCACAGATGCGTGTACGCAAATATACGCACCTACGTTGCCAGCCCACACACATGACACTCCCCTCTCGTGGATGTATTTTTGGTGACTTACGCTTCCATAGGGCACCCTTAACTCTACGTGTGCATTAACGTTGCGGACATTACTAACCGTGGGCCAGATTCAGAACAACGCTTGCGAGTGGATTTACGCGTGGCGGAGACATAAAGTCGCCTTTTGGTAAGTACTGCGCATGCGCACCATAGAAAATACGCTCCGTACCGTAGCGTAATTGTGAACGTATGGGCCATTCACGTATGTGTCACGTAAATACTTACGTGTCGGATACATCTGTACTCGATGCAACATGGGTGCATACTATACTTAATGTTAGGGGACCTGACCCACAGAACATGTATGGAGGTCTTGAAGAGGGGAACTCCCCTGTCACTCCATAAACCACCCTCCGGTCGGATATGTGTCATATACACAAATGCACATGGAACTGCTTAATGCTGCGCCACAGCCTATTCTACATGCCAAACCCCACCCCTATTGCGGGGATTAGGCATGTGGAATTAATAAAACGTCTACACATACAGACGTCCTACTGAGCGTACACTACAACAGATGGAGTCCGGCAGCCGGTCTCCAACACACTGTGAGATGGTAAACACAATGTACGCACACACAGGAGAGGAGCAGATGGAATCGCTCACTTGGCAGGTACGGACAGTGTGAGATGGTAAACACACACCACTCAACAGGGGGGAATGATCTGCACCGGCACGAGATCGAAGCTGCCAGCGTGAATAGCTTGCCGGTACTGCATGGTTATTGGTATTTTGGAGCAAGAGGAATGATAAGTGCAAGCGGTCTTTTGGTACTCAACCCAGGATAGATACAAGGACATCATTCCTTAGGAGGTGGGTCCATAGGTCTGCCACCTTCCAGGTGCTGGGGTGAGCAATATGTTTGGGTTTCTGTTGGTATGGCCGCTTTTGTAGGAGATGCAACGATGTTATAATTATACTAAATTATACTTAATTGTTGTTATAAACCATGTTCCCCTTTAAAACGCAGCTTCTGTCTCCGTGTCTTTATTTCAGTTCGGTGTGCCTGCCGACTGGTATGTGAGTGCGGGCTATGCCGTTTGCCGTTTAATTATTTGGTATGAAGCACCAGGCCTGTTTGTTTCCACGCTATAGGGCAGTGTTGGCTAACCTGTGACACTCCAGGTGTTGTGAAACTACGAGTCCCAGCATGCCTTAACTGCAAAAGAATGCGGATACCTGACAAAGCACAATGGGAATTGTAGTTTCACAACAACTGGAGTGTCACAGGTTAGCCAACACTGTACTAGGGGCTGTATTCAGAGAACCGTGTTTGAGTGTCATGGCTGTTACCTTGCTACGTCTGTGCGATCATTTGCGAACTTTTCGCGGACGCTTCTCTGAATCAGGCCCTAGGTGCCAACAGATATCACTAAAAGAGTTTTACTTAGTTATATAAATAACATTTCCTTATTAAACTCACAGCACGCGTTAAACCCGCCAATGTTTCTCTATAACAGTTGATTTTCTTCTTGTTTTATAAATGTTGCTGCAGTTCCTCCACAACGAGCTCTTGAAAGTTATCTTCTTGGTGGTGAATAATGCGGTGCAGACAGCTTCTATAAGACCAGCATTGTGCAAAGCTTCTCAAATGTTTCCAATGCGCTTTGTGGATGTAGAGAAATTGTAAACAGCCACTTGTCCAACACATCAACAATTGCAAAACAATCACTCGGATGCTAATTTATGCAAATGAAAACAGGAAATCACATCCCCGAAATAATGCTCCAAATCCAGTTATGTTTCTTTCAGTCAGCTAAAAATAATCCTCTTTTACTGAAAGAATGAAGCATCTGCGGCCATTTTATGGTATGTAATGCACTGTATGGAGGACTCCTTCATACATAGATGTCTAAGATAAAGGGGATGAGAATCCTCCATGGAAGAGAGGGCAGGATTTTCATTCACAGTTTCTAGAAGGAAGTTAGTGGGAAAATTCCCTGTAATTATGGAGTATCTTTCTAACATCTCAGCTCATGTTATCCTAGGCTAAGCGATGTCACACATTCCTTATCTGACCTAAACTCAACAACTATCATCTTATCTTAATACACCACTCAAAATGTCCTCAAGATATTTATTACCCTGTCCTATAAATAATTCCCTTTATCCCCTATCCTACCCCACCCCCAACATCACCTTTCCTACCCCATCCCCATCATCTACTCTCTATTTCCATCCAAAATATCTCCTATCCTACCACACCTCCAACATCTTATATAGTACCCATACCGAACATCTCCCATACTTCTCTCATACCTAACATCTCCTATGTTAATACATCTCCAACACATACTATCCTACCCCATCCCCAGCATCTCTTATTCTACCTCATTTCCACCATCCCCAACACTATCCCATAACCTTTTATCGTAACTCATCTCCACCATCCCCAACACTACCCCATAACCAACATCTTTTATCGTAACTCATCTCCAACATCTTGCATACTACTCCCATACCCAACATCTCTCATACTACTCCTATACCCAACATCTCCCATACTACTCCCATAGCCAACATCTCTCATACTACTCCCATACCCAACATCTCCCATACCACTCCCATACCCAACATCTCCATACTACTCCCATACCCAACATATCCCATACTATTCCCATACCCAACATCTCCCATACTACTCCCACACCCAACATCTCCCATACTATTCCCATACCCAACATTTCCCATACTACTCCCATAGCCAACATCTCTCATACTACTCCCATAGCCAACATCTCCATACTACTTCCATAACCAACATCTCCATACTACTTCCATAGCCAACATCTCCCATACTACTCCCATACCCAACATCTCTCATATTACTCCTATACCCAACATCTCTCATACTACTCCCATACCCAACATCTCCATACTACTCCCATACCCAACATCTCCATACTACTCCCATACCCAACCACAGCCCACATCTCTCATACTACTCCCATACCCAACATCTCCCATACTACTCCCATACCCAACATCTCCATACTACTCCTATACCCAACATCTCCCATACCACTCATATACCCAACATCTCCATACTACTCTGATACCCAACATCTCTCATACTACTCCTATACCCAACATCTACCATACTACTCCTATATCCAACATCTCCATACTACTTCCATACCCAACATCTCCCATACTACTCCCATACCCAACATCTCTCATATTACTCCTATACCCAACATCTCTCATACTACTCCCATACCCAACATCTCCATACTACTCCCATACCCAACATCTCCATACTACTCCCATACCCAATATATCCCATACTATTCCCATACCCAACATCTCCCATACCACTCCCATACCCAACATCTCCCATACCACTCATATACCCAACATCTCCATACTACTTCCATACCCAACATCTCCCATACTACTCCCATAGCCAACATCTCTCATACTACTCCCATAGCCAACATCTCCATACTACTTCCATAACCAACATCATCCTCCCCCTATCCCCAACACCCCCATACTACTCCCATACCCAACATCTCCCATACTACTCCCATAAACAACATCTCCATACTACTCACATACCCAACATCTCTCATACTACTCCCATACCCAACATCTCTCATACTACTCCTATACCAACATCTCCATGCTACTACCTTATCCAACATCTCTCATACTACTCCTATACTCAACATCTCCCATACTACTCCCATAAACAACATCTCCATACTACTCCCATACCCAACATATCCCATATTACTCCCATAAACAACATCTCCATACTACTTCCATACCCAACATATCCCATACTACTCCTATACCCAACATCTCCCATACTACTCCTATACCCAACATCTCCAATACTACTCCCATACCCAACATCTCCCATATTACTCCCATACCCAACAAATTCCATACTACTCCCATACCCAACATATTCCATACTACTTCCATACCCAACATCTCCTATACTTGTCCTAAACCCAGAACCTCCAGTACTACTCCCATACCCAACATCTCTCATACTACTCCTATTCCCAACATCTCCCATACTACTCCTATACACATCTCTCATACTACTCCTATATCCAACATCTCCCATACTACTCCCATACCCAACATCTCCATACTACTCCCATACCCAACAACTCTCATACTACTCCCATACCCAACATCTCTCATACTACTCCCATACCCAACATCTTCTATGCTAATATATGCCCAACATATACTATCCTGCCTCATTCCCAACATTTCCTATCCTACCACATATCCATTATCTACTATTCTACCCCAAAGCAAACATTTCCTATCTTACTTCATCTACAACATTTACTGTCTTTACCCATACCCAACATCTCCTATCCTCCTACCTCAACGCCAACATCTTCTACTCTACCCCATCTCCTGTCCTACTCCATCCCCAATCCTATTCCATTCACAACATCTCCTATCCAATCCTATTTAATACAATTCTCATCCTACTTTATTCCTATGTGTTCCTATGTGTCCCACATCTATTCCTAACATGGTCTATTCTACCTTCTTCCATTCCCAACATCTCCTATTCAACCCAATAACTAATATTACACAACCTTATCAATAGTATTTTCTATTTTACCCCATTACTATCATATACAATTGTATCTGTACCATTTCTTTACATGCATTATCTTCTCTAACATCTCCTATCTTACCCTATCCCTTGTATTTCTTATCGTACCCTCTCCCTCACAATTACTACCCTACTGAATCCCCAACATTTTCTATTCTACCCGGACCCTAAACCCGCACTTATAGGGTTAATGGCTAAGTTTTCTTTTTTTAATTACGACTATTACTAGTTTTCATTACGATTATTCAGCTCTGCCTTTATCAATAATATATTTACAGAGCTACTATAAGCTGAATCATTGTTCCCTGCATTAATCGTAGACTTAGCTGAAACAAGTCTTTATGTAGTAGCTAACGCTGAAAATTAACCGATGCCAGAATTCGGAAGATCAATAAGACGCTGTAGAAAGCTAGTCAGCCTTGTATTACAAAATCAATTGTGGTTTTACCATCTGGAAAGCACAGACAACTGCCATGTAAGCTGCAGTCTTCCCAACGTTACAAGTGACACCTGTCATATTCCTTTAGTCAAACAAGAGATAAGGAGACGAGCTGCTGATTATATAACCAAACCAAACGACTCCTTAATGAATGTTCCCATGAGACGAAAGTGTTAGTAAATATAAAAAACAAATTACTGAAGTGATAACAAAGTAAAAGTGTGTCCTGCAAGGTATATAGCAATCTACTTGGCCCAGAGCCTACATTGCTGTTAAGACGGCCCTGACTGTGTGGCATAATCATGTGACCTTGGGACATCACTGTACAACGTAATCATGTGACCTGTCTCTCTACTGTTTGTGCAATAATCATATAGACTATGGGCATCACTGTGTGGCATAATCATTTGACCTTGTGTCTCTACTGTGTGGCATAATAATTTTAACGGGGGACATTACTAGAAAACATTATCATGTGACCTGGAGATATTACTGTGAAACTTAATCATGTGACCTGTGTCAATACTGTTTGTGGCAAAATCATATGAACTATGGCCATTACTGTGGCACACCAACATAATAACTGCTTTTAACATTATCATTAGTTTTATTAGTTAAGTTAGTTTATTAGTTTTATGAGTTAAGAAAGGACAACACCATACTAAGAAATCTGTTGAGGTTGTCTTTTTACTATCCCCACCAGATTTTGGCATCTTAATCACATTTAACTAGAAGCTGGAGGACATCCAGAGAGTATGGATCCAAAATCATACCGAGAGAACCTGGGGACGGGAATGTTATATGGTAAAGTGTGCGGCTGCTTTGACCTTTCAGATAAATTATAATGATTTTGCAGTTATATTCCCAGCTTACAGATAGAGCAGACTTAACCGTGAGAGAGCTGAGATAACCTTCAAACCTGGCCCACGTCACATTGTCTTCTGCATAATCAGCTTGGTGTTGTGCAATAGTCATTTATTCACAGTTAAGAAAAATCTATTTAGGGGCCGTATTCAGAGAACCGCATTATCGACGACTTCCGTGCGTATTTTTAAGTATGTTTGAACTGCGCATGCGTAGTAACCTTTTATATGTAGAGGATATGCGCTGAAGTGCCTAACGGACGGACTTGTGAATCAGACGTGGGAAAATCCGCACGGAACTCCAACGGAATAATACGCATGGAGGGGGGGGGAGGCGTTTAAATGAAGGGAAGTGGGCACATTTACAAAGATACGCATGGACGGAGGATACATACGCTCGGAAATGACTGCGGAAAGTTAGGGCTGGTCTTTGGAGGCGGAAGTCTCCGTGGACACGGAGAAGCAAGGGGAGTGACTGGGGTTTTGGTGGGTGTAACTTTCGAAATCTGCGCGTATATTTGCGATCCGATCGCCAGACGGATCTCTGAATACGGCACTATGGGCCTGATCCAGAACAAAGCCCGCCGTCGCTAGGACGGTGAGCGTAAGCGTAAGATCGGCTTTTCAGCCGATCTGCGCATGCGCCGGGCAGATGTTGCTACGGCAACTCCCGATCGTGGATCGGGCGTCCGTAGCAGCACCGTAGGGACGCTGGAGGGGACGTCCCCTAGCGTCCCTACGTTCAGGTTAATGTAGGTGGGCGGGGGGAGGTAGTTTAATGAGGGCGTCTGAAAAGCCGATCTGCGCATGCGCCGGGCAGATGTTGCCCAGCATCGCTACGGCAAAACCCGATCGTGGATCGGGCATCCGTAGCAGTGCCGTAGGGACGCTGGAGGGAACGTTCAGGTTAGTGTAGGTGGGCAGGGGCAGCTAGTTTAATGAGGATGAAGTTAGGGTAGCCTTCAGCCGGCGTAAGGAAGGGGCCATACGCCCGAACAGGGGGAGTGTCGGGGGAAGTGAACACCGATACGCTGTGCTTTAGTAAGCACAGTGCATCGGCGTAGGTCTGGATCAGGCCCTATGTGCGTATATCTAATAAGTGATATACTGCGCAGGTGTAGTACCTTAATATACGCAATTTACGTAGAACATAAGAATTTGGCTTTGAATCACCATTACCATCCTATTTCTTCTAGGTTCGTAGTGACTTAAGAAGGAAGGAGCGTTTCGGGAAACGTTAAGTTAAGTGTCACGATTCCTGCACTGCACATTTGCCTTTGTTCACATTCAGCCTGTAACATGGTTTCTTTTGCCTTTGCACTTCCTGGTTCACTCCCTGCTGCAGCATTGTCTCACAGGTGCAGTCGTTATCTTGCTGCGCTACATCATCACCTGCTCTATTTAATTCCCTCACTAGCTCCACAGCCCTGTCAGAGCAACAGCTATCCTGCCTGCTGATTTGTGTCCTTGAGCTCGCTCATGTGCTCTGGCTCCCCGGTTCCTGCTTGTGTTACACCGTCTGGTTCCAGGTTCTCTCAGAATCCTGCTCCAGTGTTCCTTTAGTTGCTGCCAAAGCAACCAATCAGCATCTAGATAGAATCTAGGTAGGTTTTTAATAATACTAGATAGATTTTTTAAGTGTTTTCCTAAAGGATACGACCAGATTGGTTTGACACCTGTAGAGGTAATAACTAATCACTACTTATAATTTACAACACATGAAAACTAAAAAAACAACAACTGTATTATCCCTAATGCAGGTTCGGGCATGACCTTGATAAATGAAAGATGTTCTATAATGACCTCCATAGGGAACATCCATCAGTTAGCAGTTAGCAGCGTTATCATTATTAACACAGGTATTTGTAACATTTAAATCCGACAATACCTCACGCAAGTTCCTGAAAGGCTTCAGGCTGATGCCCAGCGGAGAGTAAGCCCTAACACCAAGGACACAGTCTTGAACGAGCTCAGAAAGTTCACGTCCTGAGGAGCCAAAAGGTTCCTACGTGATCTGTGGTGGCCAGAGAAGGCTTGGAGATCAATAACTTCAATTGAAGATTCAGACTGAGTGAACGATCGACCTTGTTCCAGGAATCCATCATCTTGCATTAAATATCTGTCATGTTGTTTACTTTAATACACATCGACAGAGAGGCAGACGTTTGATTCTATGTAATGTAGAAGTTCCTTTGAAGTACTTCTAGGTACATTGCTGATGGCATGCAATTCACACAAGTGTGGCCTTGTGCTGCAAGAAGCCGGCATGGACGGTTATTCATATATAGATGTAACAAATATCTCTGACTTATATTATATTTTATGAATAGAAAGACATGGTTAGTTACTGGTTAGTGCAGCAGTGCTGGGGTGACTTTGACTTTGTTGGTATATATTAGGTGCAGGGGGCTTGATACAGACTTAAAAAGGAGCTTGAAATTAAGGGCTATATGCAGACTTTTCCTTACATAGATTGCGTAAATGTGGTCTTTCAGACCGCAATCTACGTAAGGAAAAGATACATAGATTACATTTAAAAAATGTACCACGCATGCGCAGAAGGAAAAAACGCTAAACACCGGACGTATATGTTATATGTCTAGCAATCTGTATACGGCCCTAAAAGAGGAACGTTACTCCTGGACTAAACCATGTTGATTGCAGGGGGAGTCAAGGTAATTGTATTCTTTGCATGCAGGGATATATCTTTAAATTGCACACAGATACTGACCAGCTTTACTATCACACTGTTATTTAGACTTTGGATAGGCAACATCGCCTCTCAACTCTAATACTGTTTGCAACAGATGAAATATGACTCCCCTGCAATCAACATGGTTTAGCCCAGGAGTAACTTTCCTCTCTAAGGACCTGATTCACACTTTTAAGAATCTTCTTAAAATAAGAACTTAAAGTCACACCTGGGCTAAACCATGTTTATTGCAAGGGAGTCATATTTAATTGTAAATAGTATTAGAGTTGAGAGGTAATGTTTCCTATCCCAAGTCTAAATAACAGTGTGATAGTAAAGCTGGGCAGTATCTGTGTAATAATATAATAATAATATAATAGTATTAGTGATGAGAGGTGATAAATAACAGTGTGATAGTAA
>WWET01000085.1:170619-184219 GCA_011038615.1 Limnodynastes dumerilii | reverse complement strand
TGGCTGAGCACAAGACACACCTCCTCTGGCTGAGCACAAGACATGCCTCCTCTGGCTGATCAAAAGACCCACCTCCTCTGGTTGATCGAAAGACACACCTCCTCTGGCTGAGGAAAAGACACACTTCCTCTGGTGGCTGAGCACAAGACACACCTCCTCTGGCTGAGCACAAGACACACCTTCTCTAGCTGAGCACAAGACACACCTTCTCTAGCTGAGCACAAGAAAAACTTCTCTGGCTGAGCACAAGACACAGCTCCTCTGGCTGAGCACAAGACACACCTCCTGTGGCTGAGCACAAGACACACCTCCTATGGCTGAGCACAAGACACGCCTCCTATAGCTTATATAAGACACGCCTCTTCATGTAAAGTGCAGTTCCTGCCTCCTCTGGATGAGAACTACAATCAAGTGTGTAGATCTATAAATAGAGAGATCCTAAATCAAGCCCCTTTGGTAAATAACTGTCTATATTCCAAAGAAATCTTATTAAATGAAATATTCATCTGTTTCTGCTATATTAGAAGCCTTTTATACGTCTCCAAACAACCCTTATCAGTGACTGTGCATCTGCAGAGATTCTTCAGCCTTAATTTCATGTTCTATGACATATAAATAATGAACGAGAGAAATGCAATGTTTGTGGATTTAATTAAAATGAAATTCCATTATTATAAAGATAGAGATCTAGGATTCAATAGAAGGGCATTGGTGACATGGTGGCACGGAGCAGGCATTACCACTCTCACCCAGCCACCATCTGCAATGACACGGAAGGCTAACAGCGAGATCAAGAAAAATAAGATTGCTTTACAGGAAACAACCAACGCGTTTATCGGCTCATCCCCGAGCTTCAAATGATTTCAATTTCACTGGGTTTCAGTGGACCGTAACAGCTAAATAATTCATGGAGAGATTAATGTTGCCAAAATGGGCCGATATGCAAAAAAAAAGGGAGTTAGAGTTGTTCCGGATTCCCAGTTACGTAGATGTCGTCTTACACACGTTCTTTTAAGAATTGATCTACTAAGCATACGTAGCAGCTCAATACTTAAAACAACATATATAAGACGAAAACTATGCAACTGTGAACCCAGACCAATGTCTGAAAGTAACCCTGCCGTTATTTATACAGAGGGAGAAATGAAATGAAAAATATTGCCGTTATTAGGAATGAGAAATCTGTGGTAAATAACTGACCTTCTGACCGGGATAAACAGAAGGATTTTTGCTAAACTTGTTCGGTTAAATCGATTTGTGAAGCGTAGCAATAATCCGAATTAAACTGTTTCCTTTACATCCTGAGGCATTAGAGGAATTCAGGGTCCACAGGGATTGTTAGAAGCTTTTAGCCCTATACATGATAACATTGTAAATACAGTATTTCATCGGGTGCTTTTCCACGCTGCGCAAATCCACGGTCAGAATTCAATCCACCTATTCAGACGATGATATGGAGGATCTGGGCGCCAATATTTGATTGTGGAAAGTCAATTTTATGTATAAAGACATCACATACATCTCAAGCTACATCCCAGCTCACACTCTCAGATCTTCACAGGACAGACAGCTCTCCTCCACACTAAGCCAATGCTCTGATTCCCGGTAGCAGGACTTCTCCCGGGCTGCACCCACTCTCTGGCATGACCTTCCTCACCCATTAAGACTATCCTCTACTCACCTACCAAATTCCACAACCTACTTCTTAACCTTCGTCTACCCTATTTACAGCCATTTTGCTATCCAATTCCCCTTTCTATTACCTAATTAAAGCAAACTGGGACATTTTTCCGTAGATTTAGAGCAAATGTGTGGATAATGATGTCAGTGAAAGGGTGATAGATAAGTGGAACAGCCTCCAATCTGAGGGGGTAGAGGTAACACAGTAGAACAGTGTAACATGCTTGGAATAAATATAAGAATATCCTAAATCACAAACTAAATCGAGGGTTAATGGGGTCTAGGTTCAGTATAGTTTTATATAAATAGCTGGGCAGACTGGATGGGCCATGTGGCTCTTATCTGCCGTCACTGTTTATGTCTATGTTCTATTACCTAATTAACGCAAACTTTTTCCCTTTCCATACTAAAATTCCCCTCTGTCCTGGTAGAATCACTGCTGTGTGACTGATCATACACAACACTGACACTGTTACCATACACCCTGTCTCTCTCCATAGTAATATCCCCTCAGTCCTTGTAGTAACACTGCTGTGTGACTGACAATACACAGCACTGAGCACTGTTACCATAAACCGCCGCCATCGCTACCGCAGGACGGGAAAGGTGAGTAACATCTCCAGGGTTAGGTTCAGGCTGCAGGGGAGAGAGGGTTAGGGTCAGGCTGCGGGGAATGGAGGGTAAGGGTAAGGGTAATGGAAGGGGAGGGTTAGGGTTGGGGTAGTTCAGTGCTGCATCCCATATGATGATATTATATAAAAACCTGCTAACCATAAATAATGAATGAGTGCACATAGGCACAAACCACCCACAGAACCATAATCTGCTCAGGAGAAGGAATCATGTATTCAAACCCAATTCAGTCCCTGCCAGGCTCTACCTCTGCAGCAATGTACTGCACAAGGGGTGATCATCTGCATTAACGTAGACTTTACCAAAAAGGTCAACCCACCTCCTAGTTAAGACGCCGTCCTTTAGCAAATCGCAGTGAATGAAATGACATTTTAATAATTGATTCTCACATTTTGCTGCTCATAGCTCGTACCAGCTGCTGGTTATGTTATTTGGTGCCTGCGTTCTGGGTACTTAGAGACTGGTATGTGTCATGTTTATGTTTCTGTACCCTCCGAGCGTCTGTCTATGGGGGGGGGGACGCACAGCAATGCTGCAATAACTATCACTATTCATTGACAGAGTTCATAGAAAGTGAATTATTTTCCCACGATGGAGAGAGCCATCGCTTAATCTATATTTATAGCAGGCATGGGCTCCATCTGGGCCTATTGGCCTTTTCAGCACCCTCCCGGGGATTGGAATGGCATTGTTTGAAGATCTGATTAAACAGCTGAGAAAAACGAATTCATCATTTATAAGTGGCAGTATTGCGAGTGTGAGCGGTGTCCTGCAGCTCCACAAGTGTCTCTCCATCTTACTGTAACCTTTAACAAAACCTAAGCGAAATGAAGACATTAAGCAGCGTCTAAGGGACAGATACAGAAATATGTGACGGGGGGGTGTGGTTAGCCGTTCTGAAGGTCTGACTGTGGTAATCGTCTGAATATTGTGCTATTTTATGTATCCTACCCTTAGCGCTAACCGGCTGCCCAACTCTGACCAACAGCCTAACCCTAACTGAAAGCAGAACCCTAACCAACAGCCTAACCCTAACTGGAAGCATAACCATAACTAACAGCCTAACCCTAACTGGGAGCATATCCCTAACCAACAGCCTAACCCTAACTGGGAGCATAACCCTAACCAACAGCCTAAACGTAACTGAAAGCAGAACCCTAACCAACAGCCTAACCCTAACTGGGAGCATAACCCTAACCAACAGCCTAAACCTAACTGGGAGCATAACCCTAACCCTTTATATCGTCAATTTCTACTAGTGTCCTGCTGGTCCCTGGCATGTTGCACAACAGAGGGATGATGCATAAAGAGGACTTTCCTGCACATCGGCCTACTGAAAATTCACTCCTGATGGTCCGTGGTACTCCTCCCCCTATGTGATGTCACATCGTGTGATGTCACATAGTGGGCGGAGCGTCACAAACACAGGCCCTAAAATTTCTGGTGTGGGCTCTGCCTAACCTTAACCCTATTCAGCAGCCTATTCCTAACCCTTACCAACAGCCTAACCTTAATCCAGCATTGCCATCTCTCCCGGAATATTCGGGAGACTCACGAAATTCGGGCAGGTATCCCGGGAGAGACGGCAAATCTCACGTAGAGGGCTTGAGGCCCGTGGTTTCATGAAAACCACAGCCTCAAGTCCTAGTATCCTATTGTTACTAGGGACAGGGAGGGACTTGATGACACGCATTGCGTCATTAAGCCCCGCCACCATCAATAGTAAACCTAAAAGGAGGTCATTGGCAGTCAGGGGGCAGGTCCGCCCACTGTAGGCCTTTATGGCTACCCTCTGGGATCTCCCGGAGGGAGGCTATTAAAAGTAGGCAACCCTGTCCTAACTTAGAGGAGAGTAACATTCGTCTTTGAGAACTGGTATCATGTCGAAATTGGAACTTCCTGCGATATTCCTGCGCCGTAATAACATTTTGCTACTTTCAATTCTTGTCTGTGGAAATAGCAACTACATCCTGTGACAGGTTTCACGTATTGCGCATTCATGTGGTTGACAATCCGCGCAATCCAACATTCTAGTCATTTTTATTTTCCTGCCACGGATTCCAACCACGGAGATCGTAGAAGTCAAAAGTGATGAGTTCTGTGTTTCAATTTACAGAACGGGCGCACTAACAGGTGGCCACAATCGGAGCCTGATCGACCATAGCCTGGCTGGGCTGCAGCTGAGGGCACAAGGTTTTTAGAGCAATGGGTTAGATCCAGAACTCCGCTTGCAATACGTTTACTCGCGTAGCGTATTATCGCGTGCGTACTTTCTATACACTCCCCTCGGCACACCCCTTGAATGTACGTATTTTGTCTGAGATCCGCTTTCCAAACCCTACCTTAAATTTTGCCAACGTAACCGATGTCATCCGCTCACGTACATATGGGCAACACGTATTTACGCAGCTAAGCACGCCCAGACTGTACACTTTAAATACAAACCCCCGCCTACATAGCGTATTTCAGGCGTATTTTTGACTCACGTAAAATTGGCACACCCACACATAAGGATTTACGCGATACATTCGTGAATGGCCCATAAGTTCACATTTACGCTACGTTAAGGAGCGTATTTTCTATGGTGCGCATGCGCAGTACTTACCAAAAAGCGATTTTACGTCTCTGCCAGGCGTAAATTCGCTCAGAAGCGTAGTTCTGGATCGGGGCCATTATTTGTTCCATAATTATTCAGAAGGTTAAGTAGTTTTTCTTTGCTGTGTTACAGAGGCTGAAGATGACACAGTTGCATGTATTCTTCCCCTTTTTCCTTTATACCAAAATCATAAAAATGTCCTGATTGCAGATGCAACAAATTAAACAACTAATTAAATTTCAGATCCCGAATCGGAAAAGTACATTTTCATGTGGAGAGGATTGAGGCAGCAATGCAAAAAAAGTTATTTTCCAAAGCTGACAAGAACAAGTTCTTTGTCTTGTTATTAATAATAATAATAATAAAATAATGTTACAACGCGCATCTGTAGCTAAAGATTAATAATTATTTTTCAGCTGTTGTTAGTGATCGATCCACTAAGTTGTAACAAATAACTTTTTGTTGGGTTTATGATTAACAAAGTGTCTTTCAGTCATTAAATTATATTGATGATACAATTACATCTCGGGTTGTTTACTTCATCGTATACGGCCAAGTTTGACAATATTATTAGCTACGTGAATGGCCCATACGTTCACAATTACGCTACGTTACGGAGCGTATTTTCTATGGTGCGCATGCGCAGTACTTACCAAAAGGCGATTTTACGTCTCCGCCACGCGTAAATTCGCTCACAAGCGTTGTTCCTGATCTGGCCCAATGTCCTTATTTTCGGGACTCTCCCAGAAATCAGTCGGAAACTATGGACCGGATTCAGACCATCGTGTGTTTACGGCACACACTGAGGTCTGATAGTCCGCACGGAAGAGGGGAATGAAATGGAAAATGATTGTTGTAAACCCCTCCCCCCTCCCAAAAAAAAATACAATAAAAACCCTTTTCAGTATATGTGATACCCAATATTTAAAAATAAAAAAATAAACGCTGTTGGGTAAATCCAGACCTACGCTTGGTATGTTTAATTGCGTAGCGTATTTTCTATACACTCCCCTCGCTCGTACGTACTTTAGCCATTTTACGCTTGCCAAACCCTACCTTAACTTTTCAAAGCGTAACCACTGACGTACGTAAAGGCTTCACATACGTAGGTGCCTAAGCCACGCCCATACTGTACAATTTAAATGCCTAACCCCGCCTCCGAAGTGTAATTACAGGTGTCACATGGCTGTCACGGCCCCTTCGTTCGTAGTTACGCTGTTTATACGTGACTGGTATGTATGTTCAAAGTTACGTGGCGTAACATCTTCCGTGCGCATGCGCAGTAAACACTAAACACAGCGGCTAGCGTAGAATCGCTCGCGTAAGTAGTTTAGGATCTGGCCCTGTGTATGCAAATGGATTACACTTATAAATAGCACAAATTTTAGCATACCCATATTCTATACCATAGACATAGACAAAGATAAGTGATCTAATATACTGTACAGTTGCAGCGGGATTTACTGTACTGCTCAGCCGACATTGGTCTATATCACCTCCCTTAAACGGGCCATACTATACCACGCCATGCAATAACACATCCTGGATCGTGGCTTATGTGCATGTGACAATGTCGTTGCCTATGTTACGTACCTGGTTCAGGGATAATGAGTTGAGCGTAGGTTTTGGCAGTTCCGGCTTCGTTCTCAGCTAAACATTGGTAATATCCTTCATCCGACTTCACGAGACCCAAAATCCTTAAATTGCTGTCACCCTAAAACAAGTAAAAGAATTTGTTACTAAGAAAGTTCTGATATTATTACAACAAAGTTCTGTATTGTCTCAGCAAATAAAAAAAAAAAGAAAATTTTAATACCAACGACCAGATTTACTAAACTGGGGAAAAGTGGAGATGTTGCCCATAGCAACCATTCAGATTCTAGCTCTCACTTTCATATTACATACTAGAGAATGATTGGATGTTGCTCGTGACTGCGGTCTTCTTTGTGCTATAAAACCTGTGGGAATTATGGCAGATGGAAACGTTTGTGCTGCCAGGCAGATCTTTCATGGTTGGGAGGAACGTGTGGCATCTGATCTCATTTATACTCTCTCCAAGAAACAAAGCCAGAGTTTAAGTAAGTATATAGCGTATCATCTCCACCAGTAACAGGTGCTATGAGTATCATGGAATTACCGCAGCTCCTGGGGACAGCCTCAACCAATCAAAATCAATTCCATGTTCTCCTCAAAAAAACAAGTCAACTTTCCCTACAAGGTATCAGACGTCTTCTCTCCGCACTGTCATCAAATCTCCCATTGTTATAAGAATGTATCTTTAAAGGTAAGATTAAAAACATACGATAGTGTCCGTAAAAACAATTACATGAAGTCACCCATAGCAACCGGAATCAGGTGCTAAACTCTCTCTCTCTCTCTCTCTCTCTGATTTGCCCTCTGATGTACATAAAGTGCTGATAGTCAGTATAATATATGAGACACTCACCACTATCTGGAAGTAGTCGCTTGGGATGACCACTTCTCCATTCTTTGTCCACTTCACAGTAGGTGCAGGCTTCCCAGACACAGCGCATTCAAACTCAATGTCCATGCTTTCATAGGCGTACAGATTGGCCGGGTGGTTCAAGAAGCGCGGTGGTACTGCAAAAAGACAAAGGGACGTGTTATACAGGTCTCCACCTCTCCACACTTCATAAGTTTCTGACGACACAAGATCGTTCCCACAACTGCTGTGTCTAGAAACATTGCAACGGCAACAGGTTTTCTTTATCTCAAGCATCCTTTTCCACAACCTAACCTTAACCCTCACCTAAGCCTAGCCATTCCCTTCCCTCAACCTAACCTTAACCCTTCCCTAAATCTATACCTAACCATCCTCATCTGAAAGCCTAACCTTAACCCTCCCCTAATCCTAGCCATTCTCTTCCCTCAACCTAACCTTAACCTTAACAACACTCAACAGTGAAACATTGCAACGGCAACAGGTTTTCTTTATCTCAAGCATCCTTTTCCACAACCTAACCTTAACCCTCACCTAAGCCTAGCCATTCCCTTCCCTCAACCTAACCTTAACCTTTCCCTAAATCTATACCTAACCATCCTCATCTGACAGCCTAACATTAACCCTCACCTAACCCTAGCCATTCCCTTCCCTCAACCTAACCTTAACCCTTCCCTAAATCTTTACCTAACCACCCTCATCTGACAGCCTAACCTTAACCCTCCCCTAATCCTAGCCATTCCCTTTCCATAGCCTAACCTTAACCCTTCCCTAACCCTAGCCATTCCTTTCCCACAGTCTAACCTTAACACTCCCCTAAATCTAGACCTAACCATGCTCATCCGGCAGCCTAACCTTAACCCTCCCCTAACCCTAGTCATTCCCTTTCCACAGCCTAACCTTAACCCTCGCCTAAATCTAAACCTAACTATCCTCATCTGCAGCAGCCACTAAGTGCCGTCACACCAGCAGACTACGCATAGCTGTACCCCATCTAGGCTTTAACGGTGCTTAACACTGCCATAAATGCGCATTTTCACCTGTGAATTAAAAGTAACTTGGAAACAATGCATAATTTTATGCAGCTGCGGAACTACTGGCGTTAAACTGCGCTGGGCCAGGAAACAACACTCAACAGTGATGATGTCAACTCGCAAGGCCTTCGCTGTTGCACATGGGCTCACCACGCGTTTGCTCAGACACTTCGTACAAGGTACTTGCGTGTTATCTGCTTATACGCCCAGCGAACAATTCTATAATACACCCCATCAACAGGCTTGTCCTCAATTCTGAATCAGCCCCAATCAGTAAATATTTGCATGGTTTAAGATTATTGTACATTGTTCATATGACTCCTACTTAATGCTCTCTAAAAAAGATACATCAGCGTGGTTAACATTTGTTTTAATACCAACTAAAAAACAAAAACCATAAATACAAAAACGTTTCTCTATGTTCAGATAATAATACAATAATAAAAACAGAATGTTTCCAGTAAAAGGCAAAAGAGTATACCGTTTAATTTGTAACAATTAAACAAGTTGCCATCTTCATATATTTGTTTACAGCTTAAGGAATTGCGATGATGAAACGCGTCAGCCATAGTTTATCACAGACCACAATGAAGTCAGCAGTAATTCAGACATAATAAAAGGAGTAACTTTTCTGACTTTGAAGACTTTATTGACCATGTGCTAATTCATAGACGGTATTTTATTAGATGATGACCTTTCAGATTTATTTTTACTGTGCATGATTAAATAGAATTAGTGTGTGAGTCAAATCCTGGAGGAACTAGGGAATGGAAAGAAAAGGGTTCATTCTTTTAACATGTTATTGTCTTATTGCAATCGACAAATCACAAGTTGTGTAGTAATATATCAAAACAAATATACACGGTGATCATACATGAATAAAATAGCTTTAAAATATAGAGATGTGTTTATGCTTTTTCAAGATAAGTATTACAGGAACTTGGTCCTCTGCTTTGATGCATGTTTCTCTTATGAATTGAGAGCAGATGTGTTAATCATTATCTGCAGTCTGTTGAGAGCCCTGACCCCCCAAGGCAGAGGCACATCGGAACATTATTGAAAGGCTGTATAATTCCTACATGAAGGGCTAAAATGCTGGAAGTACATTCTTTATTGCCTGATTTCTAATGCATGAGCTCCCTGAGGAATTGGTTCCCCATCAGATAATAATATTAAACCTTGGGCTTCTTCTTGTACTATTCCTCTAACAGAGTTTTACACAGAGTCTCCATGGTGTGATGCATGTGCAGCGGTAACACTATATCCTTGTTTCCTACAACAAATGCAAGTTCATTGTTATAGAAAAAAGTACACTCAGGTCTTCAACATCCTTTTATCATTCATTTGTCCGGTTCTATTCTCTTTTTTTATCTTCTTCTTCTTTTTTTTTCTTAGTCACACACATTTAGGAATAATTAAGTCAAAATATAACTTTCATTTAAATATAAATAAATAAATAAATAATGTGTGGCATAATCATGTGACCTGGAGAAATTATTGTGTGGCATAATCATGTGACCTGGAGAAATTATTGTGTGGCATAATCATGTGACCTGGAGAAATTATTGTGTGGCATAATCATGTGACCTGGAGAAATTATTGTGTGGCATAATCATGTGACCTGGAGAAATTATTGTGTGGCATAATCATGTGACCTGGAGAAATTATTGTGTGGCATAATCATGTGACCTGGAGAAATTATTGTGTGGCATAATCATGTGACCTGGAGAAATTATTGTGTGGCATAATCATGTGACCTGGAGAAATTATTGTGTGGCATAATCATGTGACCTGGAGAAATTATTGTGTGGCATAATCATGTGACCTGGATAAATTATTGTGTGGCATAATCATGTGACCTGGAGAAATTATTGTGTGGCATAATCATGTGACCTGGAGAAATTATTGTGTGGCATAATCATGTGACCTGGAGAAATTATTGTGTGGCATAATCATGTGACCTGGAGAAATTAATGTGTGGCATAATCATGTGACCTGGAGAAATTAATGTGTGGCATAATCATGTGACCTGGAGAATTTAATGTGTGGCATAATCATGTGACCTGGGGAAATTAATGTGTGGCATAATCATGTGACCTGGAGACATTAATGTGTGGCATAATCATGTGACCTGGGGACATTATTGTGTGGCAAAATCTGACCTGGAGACACTGTTGTGTGGCATAATCGTGATCTGAGCACATTGCTGTGTGGCATAATTATGTTTCATAATAATGTGAAATGAGGACATACTGGGTGGTATAGTCCTGTTATCTGGAAACATTACTGTGAGTTATGTGGTCCAGTGTTGTCAGCCTAGAGAGAAAGGGGGTTCCATTCGCCACTATGAAAGTCAGATTTTTGACATACCAACAGCTGACAGCTAATTGCCTCTATTAAAAAATGTGCTTAATTAGAAACTTTTGAATGCTGCCTGAAAGATTTATTTTTTGTCAACTTACCAATTCACACAAGTTCCCAACACGAGACTTGACCGGACAGGTTAATGGATTTAGGCTACAGGTACATAGATATAGTGTAGAAGAGGAGGTTACGGTTAGGCTGCGGGGAGTTGATGGAGCATAGAAGCGGAGTCTTAGGGTTAGGCTGTGGGAAGGGGATGGAGCATAGAAGGGGAGGTTAGGGTTAGGCTGCGGGGAGGGGATGGAGTGTAGAAGGGAAGTCTTAGGGTTAGGCTGTGGGAAGGGGATGGAGCATAGAAGGGGATGTTAGGGTTAGGCTGCGGGGAGGGAATGGAGTGTAGAAGGGAATTCTTAGGGTTAGGCTGTGGGAAGGGGATGGAGCATAGAAGGGGAGGTTAGGGTTAAGCTGCGAGGAGGGAATGGAGTGTAGAAGAGGAGTCTTAGGGTTAGGCTGTGGGGAGGGAACAGAGCTTAGAAGGGGAGGTTAGGGTTAAGCTGCGGGGAGGGAATGGAGTGTAGAGGAGAGCCTTAGGGTTAGGCTGTGGGAAGGGGATGGAGCATAAAAGGGAGGTTAGGGTTAGGCTGCAGGGAGGGAATGGAACATAGAAGAGGAAGGTTAGGGTTAAGCTGCGGGGAATGGAGGGCTAGGATTTGGGTAATGGAGGATAAGGATAGGGTTTGGGGTTGGGGAAACACTCACCTATCGGTGCTGGGGATTCCTTCTGGAGATTCCTTCGCTCACCTGTCTCCTTGGCGGGTAAGAAACACTCAATTGCGTTCCTTCATCGCAAACATGGTGTCAAAAATGTCCCTGTCGCAAAAGGGCCGATCGAAACAACAAACTAAACCAAGAGATAGCAAAGCTGATATTCACTTTCACTCAGTCTCCCTCCTGTTCTTCATTAATTGAAACTCGTAAGTCACTCAGATAAACCAGATCTAATGCAGAATAAAGCCATAGAGAGCACAGACTCTCCATTACAAGCAAACCATGGCTGCAAAGTGTATATCTGCAAGGAAGCCAATGTATGTATCGGGCACGGAGTCAGCACTGTTTGACAAAGTAAATTATAATAGTAATTATAGTTGTCCTGTAGCTGTTTAATATATTGCTGTTGTTTTCCACTACATTCGGAACGGAGTAATTCAATTATGTTCCATTATGATAATGTCGGAGATTGGAAAGAAAGTGGAACTCAGAAATCGCAGTCACAGTCATTTTGGATAACAAAGTTATATAGCTTAAAAATCAAGCCCTCTGCAAAGCGTTACAGCCCTGTGTCTTCCAAGGAGAACATCTCTCTATGCTCAAGAGCCAACAAATGACATTTCAGCCACAGGAAAGCGGAACTGGCTAAGATCAGCTTTCACTGCACTCAGGACAGTATTCTATGCGCTTTGCAGTCTCTTCCTAGTATCACTTGTGTTGTTCATTTTATTATCAAGGGCTATAACAAAATCCTGATCTCTGGATCAATCAGTACATACCTCGCAAAGGCCAAAATACAGGATAAATAAGCCCCGCCCAAACTCTGCCACACCCTCAACCACACTCTAACAGGCTCCGCCCAGAGTCCACCCAAACCTCATCCACCCAAAACTCCGCCCCTTTTGACACAACCACAGGGCTGGACATGACCAGCCAAGTGTTAGTGTAACCATGATGGCAAAAGGAGCATATGTTTACTAACATTACTAAGCTCCCTGAAGGCTCACAAGACACATCTGCGCTCCACAATGGCTGATGGGAGGTACTGATGCAGCAGAGCTTCCATAGCAGCTCCAAAATCTGCCATTTTACCTATTGATGACACCAAGATCTGCTCGGTAGGAGAGCAGATGGGCCTATTATCAGATGTATGCCTGGGGCTGTAATTTCATCCGTCTATTGTTAATCTGGCCCTGCACAACCTCATGAGACAAAATGCAAAAAGTTATGAAACAACCAAATGTTAAAATGAAAAACCTGCCTCCAGTCTGGACAATCATCGGCAGCCATGACAGAGGGGAAGTCTCGATGGAATCGGGCCAGTTGGGAAGTATGATCAGTATAATGGAGAAGACCAAGGGTGTTGATAGAGTGCTGGATGGGTGTATAGCTTGCTGTCCCTATTTGGCCCTTGTGTTTTCCAGTCAATGGACTGGATCCAGACTTAAGAAGGAGCTTGAAAATAAGAGAGGAAAGTTACGCCTGGGCTAAACCATGGTGATTGCAGGGGAGTCATATTGCATCTGTTGCAAACAGTATTAGAGTTGAGAGGTGATGTTTCCTATCCCAAGTCTAAATAACAGTGTGATAGTAAAGCTGGTCAGTATCTGTGTAATAATATAATATAATAGTATTAGAGATGAGAGGTGATAAATAACAGTGTAATAGTAACGCTGGTCAGTATCTGTGTAATAATATAATAGTATTAGAGATGAGAGATGATAAATAACAGTGTGATAGTAACGCTGGTCAGTATCTGTGCAATAATATAATAATAATATAATAGTACTAGAGATGAGAGGTGATAAATAACAGTATAATAGTAACGCTGGTCAGTATCTGTGCAATAATATAATAATAATATAATAGTACTAGAGATGAGAGGTGATAAATAACAGGGTGATAGTAACGCTGGTCAGTATCTGTGCAATAATATAATAATAATATAATAGTACTAGAGATGAGAGGTGATAAATAACAGGGTGATAGTAACGCTGGTCAGTATCTGTGTAATAATAATATAATATTATAATAGTATTAGAGATGAGAGGTGATAAATAACAG
>WWET01000085.1:125588-144565 GCA_011038615.1 Limnodynastes dumerilii | reverse complement strand
TACGGCGGGCGTAGCTCTGGATCAGCCCCTAAGGCCCCTAACACATACACACACAGACTAGAGTTAATTTAGTTTGCAGCCAATTAACATACCAGTATGTCTTTGGAGTGTCGGAGGAAACCAAAGCACCCAAATAAATAAATAAATCAATATATATATATATTCTGATATTCTCAAAATCCAGGTTCAAAACATTGAATAACTACTCTATAAACTACTGGTTGAATACCCATAAATAAAAAAGGAAAATGTTTTCATAAAACAAAAAATAAATCTGACAGATGCGTGGCATCTTCTAATTTTCGGATATCTTCTTTTTCTGCGTCTGAGTGCTGCTGTTTCACTTTTTTTTTTGTCTTCTCTCCTAATTAAAATGTAAATTTTCTTTGTGTTCATAACGCCAAAGTATCTCAGAAAGTTAATACAATAGTTTTATCAATTCAAAGGTATTTAGATGTTTCGACAATCTGACAACCAATCAATTTTAGCACTTGCGTTGTGCCTGATTGATGGCATTGTATTTTTTATAATCAAAGGGGGCTGCTTTTGTGTTATCGCAACTAGTGATGCACAAATAACTTCAAAAGCAATCAGATGGAATTGTCAGGAAGCAGATGGGAGCCGGTTATACAAACAAGGAAAGAATTTCAGGATGAAAGACCTGCAAAAAATTGGTTTATTGCATATAAATCTATATAAAAAGTAGTGCTGTGTATTTAAGGGCAAGGGGCCAGATCCAGAGCTATGTCCGCTAGCGTATTTACGCTCGCCAGAGACGTAAAAACGCTATTTTGTAGGCACTGCGCATGTGCGCGGCAGATATTACGTACGTACCGTCCTAGTATCAAGAGCGTAACTACGGACGAAGTAGCGTGCCAGACATATGGCAACCGTAATCACGCTTCATAGACGGGGTGAGGCACAGTATGGCCGTGCTTAGGTGCGCAAGTATGTGCAGCCATTACGACCGACAGGAGTTACACTCTGAAAAGCTAAGGTAGGGTTTGGAAAGCGTAACACGACAAAACACGACTACGTACGAGCGAGGGGATTGCCCAGGGGAGTGTGTAGTAATTACGATAGCGTAAATACACTACACGTTGAAACGTAAAGGAAACGTATCTCTGGATCCGGCCCAAGCAATTTATTAGTTAAGTAGTGATACTCAGTGATGAATGTATACTGAATATTAGCAATTGTAGGGTGTATTACTTAGACTTTGTACATTACTTTTATATGGGTGGCTCAGTGAGAAGGATTTGTGTCTCAAAGCGCTGAGTTCAATTCCCAGACTAGGCCTTATCTGTGTGTAGTTTGTATGTTCTTCCCGTGTCTGAGTGGGTTTCCTCCGGGTGCTCCGGTTTCCTACTACACTCCAAAAACATGCCGTTGAATAAATAAGCCCTACTCCGTGTTAGGGAACTTAGAACGTAGCTCCTAGGGGGCAGGTACTGATATGAAATGCTACATAATCTAATAGCACTACAGAAATATCTGTTAATAAATAAATAAGTGCCTTGTAATTAGGGTACCAAGCTCAAAAGTGTGCGTTATAACCAATCGCAGGACATTGCAGCAAAAGAGGTCTTACAATAAGGTGTGTACTTTAGTAACTTTGGACCTGATTCATAATTAATTGCTTCTTACTCGCCACGAAGAAACAATCGGCAGAGCCGTAGCTAGAAACTTTAGAGCCAGGGGCAAAAATAACCTGTCGGTCATCTAAAGAAGGAAGATGCAGCGGCAAACGGTAGGTATTAATGTAATCCCAACCCTTATCCTAATCCTTACCCTAACCCTCCCCTTTCATTACCCTAACTCCCCCTTCCATTACCCTAACCCTCCCCTTCCATTACTCTAACCCCCCCTTCCATTACCCTTTAAGACTCCCCTCCCCACAGCCTAACCCTAAGACTCCCCTTCCCATAGCCTGACCCTAAGACTCTCCTCTCCATAGCCTGACCCTAAGTCTTCCCTCCCCATAGCCTGACCCTAAAACTTCCCTCCCTGCAACCTGGCCCTAATATTCTCCTTCCCACAGCCTAACCCTAACTCTCTCCTTCCCGCAGCCTAACCCTAAGACTCCCCTCCCCACAGCCTGATCCCAAGACTCCCCTCCCCACAGCCTAACCCTAAGACTCCCCTCCCCGCAGCCTAACCCTCAAACTCCCCATAGCCTCCCCTATAATATTCACCTGTCCAGTCCGGTGCAGCGGGTCTGCAGTAGCGATTTCCGAATTAATGAATGTGTAAATATACCAAAAAATAAATTCACATACTTATTCATTCATTAGTAAAAGTCTCTAATAAGTAATATTTTCAAAACAGAAACAGATGAATATGAGCTTTCGGCTGACTGCATTTCAAAACTACAACTTTCGTTCCACAAAATGCATCCCAACCCTAACCCAACCTCAACCCTATCTTGGTTGGCATGTGTGTCATCAGACCAAAGATGCCCATTGACTAAGCAAATATCTAAACCTGGAAACCTAGCAGTTCAAATTCAAACGGCCCCAATGTCAACAGCTTAAAACCCATAGCGGGCCGTCTCCCTGGACCAAATGGGCTAGATCAGGCAGATTATCGCTCTGGGTATTCCTGGCTTTACACAAGGCTAAAAATCTCACCAGAATACAGAATCAACTAAAGTTGGAATGATAAGATATTCAAAGAAGAGCCATTAAAAGAGTTCACTGAAAACAAAACCATCATTAAGATTAACATTAAACAATATTACTAATTTAAATGGTGATTATGAAGCAGGGCCGATATTCATGTTTGGAATAAAAGCAACATCAAAAGCTGCCATGTTATAATGAGCTTTCTTTATGATCTGTTTACCAACCTCATTTGCTTAATAGCATTGTGGGCACACAGAAAAATGAGCTATGGAAGCTGCCAGCACGTTAGAAAGTTTCACAGCGATTCCTGAAAACCGTCAATGTAGTTTTTAGACCACCAGAGTTTTAAGCCATTTCGATCGCTTCCGGGTTCTTAGCAAGTCCCTCTTGTTCTCAGACGTATCGTCCTTGTTTCATGAGTTGTTACAGCAAGGTGGCACACCAGAGTGTGGAGTATAAGTAGGAACCTGGAAATGGATGCAGACTTAAGAACGTCACATGACATCTGCAAGCAGCTTGCGGGAGATGCGTGATTTTTTGGCAACGTGAATACACATGCCAGATGTTATGCAATGGATCACCAAGCGAAAGGAACTATCTTCCATGAGGCTGGAGATCAGTGCGATAGGGAAGCCCATCCCCTAAACCCCATAAGAGGTCAATTTTACAGTCTGGGCTGATTTAAGCACATTCATGCAGATCAAAAGTCATACGGACCGCTGATCTGCACGGGAGACTTAAGGCAAGGTAATGGCAGCTTAATTGCTGTCATATTTGCATGAGAGAGAAGAGCGACAAGGGAGATCACTCCCCTACCCTCTGCCAGACCTCTGTGCATATGGAAAATGCACGTATGTTTGAATTCGGCTGGAGCCCCTAGTGGTAGGACAGAGTAGGCTGCATGCTCCTAGCAGGTCGCAGCCTCCTGTGATAACCCTCATGTATGGCCAGCTTTAATCTAATACTAGGCATATCTTTTACACAAAGATGATTTGTAATAATCCACGTGATATACTTGTAATGCAGAGGCCGATGTCTTGACACTTCTATGGCTTGACATATGGGCGTATATATACACCAATTCTTCTTTCATCATTTATCATTCTCCACAATAGTCAACTGAAATGTTAAGCAGATATCCGTAACATATAGAGATGACTAAAAACCATTTTTTTTTAAGCTCTAACAATATTCTGAGTTTAAAATAGCAGGTGATATTATTCATCTTCAGCGACAATAGTCATTATAAATATTAAAAGAATCTTAAACGCTACAATCCATTCGGATATGGAATCGTATGGCTTATTCATGGCGCTGTTCATATGCAGATGAAAACTAAATACTGTTTCCAGTGGTCTCTCCCCTGTCATTAGTTCGTACGGCTGCGTGCAGTCAAGTGGATCCATCGTCTGAGCTACTCTTGCCAGTTGGAAAGCCAGACGTAACAAAAAAAAAGTCTGCAGAAAATGGCAATCTGACAGAGATAGAAAGGTAATACTTTCTGACGCTGAGCGAAGGCTGACATCTGCTGAGCTTTACACAGTATTAATACATTAAACACAGACCAGTTACTGGCTTCAAAGAAGACACAGCCAGGAACCCAAGCTACTTTGTCAAATAGGATCTGTCCTTAAAAATAGTATGGTAATCCTGTTTACTGCATGACACCATTGCTGCTATTCTTGGAGGCGGATGAGACATAATCGGTACTCCTGCTTTACACAACTTTTCATTTATGAGTTACTAACTTAATCAGCGTTGGCTTTTCAGCCGATGTTGCTTTGGCCATGGAGGCCACAAAATGATTTACACTATTATGTCAGGGTTATACTGTGTATCTCTTCAGCAGTAGGAGGACAATGTAAAGTTTTATTGGAGAACTAGTTACTGGAATTTGTCTTACTTATATATTGACTTGAAGGTTCTGATAGTCTCATCTTGTTGCAAGAATTGGGATCAAGAGGGTTTCCCTAAAGCAAGAAGGACCTAGAGGCCTCAGGTAAAGGACTGGTGGACTGGATGCCTTGAGGACATATATTGCTGGTTACTGGTTTAAAATGTCTTCTTCAATAATCTCTTCTCCTTATCTGCACCATTTCCCACAGCCTACTGTCCTCTATCACTACTCTTGTCTCTTCTTTTTCTGCCCTTGTATTCTCTCCTTCTCTTGTGTGCACTGTTATCTTTCCCAGTATCTTCCCAGTCTTCTCCCTATACTCTTATCTGCTCCCAGTATCTTCCCAGTCTTCTCCCCATTGCCTATCTGCTCCCATTATCTCCCCAAGACTTACCCTTTCCTTACCTGCTCCTGGTATCTTCCCCTTTCTTCTCCCCTTTCTCTTATCTAGTCCAATTTTCATCTCAGTCTTCTTCCTTTCTCTTATCTGCTCTTATTATCTTCCTAGTCTTCCCCTCTTATCTTATCTGCTACCATTAACTTTCCTATGCCTCTCATCTGCTACAAATGATTTTCTTATAGGTCCCCATTGTATACCACCGCAAACCTAACCCTAACTGTCCACTCCACGCATGTCTAAATCTAACCCTTCATGCCCCACAACCTAACCCTAACCCTGCCTGCCATGGAGCCTAACCTTAACCTTCTCCTTAAGCCCTAACCTTAACCGTATGCCCGCCGCAACTGCTGCAGCCTATAGCTATTGTGACTGGGGAAATAGGTTCCCGTTTCCAATAGCAATTTTCTATCTTGAGATTTTTTCAAACAACGATACAGTAGCCATTTAGCTGTCGGCTGTATGAGGTTCGAAATAGGGCCGGCGTTACTGGCAATTGTATCCTTCAAAAAATAAAAACAATTAAAAATAAAAAGATTAAAAAAGAAGAAGATGAAGAACAAGAAAATGTAAGTATCGGTACACATCAACTATCAAGGTTTTGAAATCTGTATGAGGAACTTGTTCAGAGCAGCCATATATTCCAGGCTCTCTGAGATGTGTTATAGACTGGGTTGTTTCAATGTCTCACAGCCAAAAGTTTTAGCTGGTGTGCTAGTCAAATGATTTGGCTTAAATCTTGCGTAGCATTAGCACGCCATTTCCACTAATGGGGAAATCTACTGCCTTTGGACGCACATTACGCTTTTTAAATGTTTTCCAATAAATCTGACCTCATTCACATAAAACACATAAGCATTCCCAGTCCCAAACTGCCAGGAGAACATACAACCCATTGGTTTTTTAAGCTGCCTGAAACTTTTTTTTTTTGGCAACCCTCGGCATTGTTCATGACTTTAAGTGAATTTGTGTAGAATACTGCCTCTACTATCGACATTTATACCTATTCCAGCTGAGTGATTTTGAGACTAAGGACTAATTAATTTGCTGTTTTGGATTGGTTATGCATTGAACTGAATGTTGTTTTTTCAACGTAATTCGCTGCACCACCTGCTGCCTGACAGAAGATGTTTGAAGTGAGTGCCAAATGCAGAAACAGAGAGGGCGGTTGATATTGCTCGTGTGTATGGCTGCTAAAATGCCATTTGTTAAGTATGGTACATTCCCAGTTCCCATTGGAAATAAAAAAAATGGGAAAGAGAGACGTAGTCTTATTGTCTTATAGCCTATTTCAACAAGTAGGTTTTTGTCTAGGGTCATCAATGACAGGGGGGATGAATGTTATAAGACTTGGGACCGAATGCCCAGATTTTCCCCTTATTTTTAGTGTGTTCTAGATGGCGTCTGCAGCCCAGCTTCCCCCATCTGCAGTTCTAACGCATTTCTCTGGCCTTGTTTTACAATGTATCTGCGTCTCTTCATGCCACATTCTAACCAGGCTCTTCACCCACTCTTCTGTTTTGCCAGTGTGCACACATCTGCACAATCCATGGAAAGTCACTTGAGACATCGTCCAACAAAGGGTCCGGGTTGCTATCGCAATTGGGCGTGATTTACTACAATGTATGGTATAGGCCGACCCTAAATGGGATGTAAATGGGATCGATATTGATACATATCGATCCCATTTACAAATGGATGATGAGCGCACAATTCAGATTTCTTTTGACCAAAAAATAATAAAATGTGTTATTAACATCCATTTGTGAATTGTTTTTTTTCTTAACATGTGGTTTCCAGACCATGTAGAGTAGGCACATTGAACCTTATCCATAATTATGCAAAACAGTCAGTTTAAGCTTCCAAATGTGTAAGTACTGGATTACAGACTGTCTTTTGATACTGGAACGAGACGGCCCGCCATTCACACAGTTAGGGTCCATTGCACAGAAGTCCCTATGTGTGAGGGGAGTAAACTTCCCTCCCAGGTACAGAATATAGGATCGCACTTTGCGTTAGTTTGATTCCGCTGCGGAGACTTACAATCGCTGTCCGTACTTAATTCTGGATCTGGCCCATTGAGTTCAAATTTATTGTCTCTTCCGAATACATCTGATCTTCCCACATAGCGTCTGGTCACTAATTCTTGGTTTTAAAGCAACCTTACGCACTGATCCTGACTTTCATACTGCTGCCATTTTCTATACACAGAAGTAAAAAAAAGTTAAGGTAGGCCCCAGTTATCTGACGTTTGTCCGGCAACGGGAGTGGCTATACTTGTAAATGCCTTGATGCGTGACTATTGGGCAGTGGGAGTCTCCGCTAAGAAAATACTATTTTAGAAAAAGATTCATCCGAAAGCTGATTTTCGCATGTCTCTATTTCGAAAATAGCGCTATTTTTGAAACATTTTTAAGAATGGGTGAGTATGCCAATCGGTCACACCAACCAGAGGTGAGTATGAGGAGTTTTAGGGTTAGGCTGAGGGGAAGGGAAGGTTAGGGTAAGAAAAGGGGAGGGTTAGGGCTAGGCTAATGGGAAGGGGGTCTTAGGGATAGGCTTAGGAAAGGGGAGTCTTAGGGTCAGGCTGCGGAGAAGGGAGTCTTACGGTCAGGCTTCGGGGAGGGGAGTCTTGGGGTCAGGCTGCGGGGAAGAGAGGTTAGGGTAATGTAAGAAGAGGGTTAGAGTAATGTAAGGGGAGAGTTAGAGTAATGTAAGGAGAGGGTTAGAGTAATGTAAGGAGAGGGTTAGAGTAATGTAAGGAGAGGGTTAGGGTAATGGAAGGGAAGGGTTAGAGTAATGTAAGGAGAGGGATAGAGTAATAGAAGGAGAGGGTTAGAGTAATGTAAGGGGAGGGTTAGAGTAATGTAAGGAGAGGGTTAGAGTAATGTAAGGAGAGGGTTAGAGTAATGCAAGGAGAGGGTTAGAGTAATGTAAGGAGAGGGTTAGGGTAATGTAAGGGGAGGGTTAGAGTAATGTAAGGAGAGGGTTAGGGTAATGTAAGGGGAGGGTTAGGGTAATGTAAGGGGAGGGTTAGAGTAATGTAAGTTGCACAGAAGTCCCTATGTGTGAGGGGAGTAAACTTCCCTCCCAGGTACAGAATATAGGATCGCACTTTGCGTTAGTTTGATTCCGCTGCGGAGACTTACAATCGCTGTCCGTACTTAATTCTGGATCTGGCCCATTGAGTTCCAATTTATTGTCTATTCCGAATACATCTGATCTTCCCACATAGCGTCTGGTCACTAATTTTTGGTTTTAAAGCAACCTTACGCACTGATCCTGACTTTCATACTGCTGCCATTTTCTATACACAGAAGTAAAAAAAAGTTAAGGTAGGCCACAGTTATCTGACGTTTGTCCGGCAATGGGAGTGGCTATACTTGTAAATGCCTGGATGTGTGACTATTGGGCAGTGGGTCTCCACTGAGAAAATACTATTTTAGAAAAAGATTAATCCGAAAGCTGATTTTCGCATGACTATTTCGAAAATAGCGCTATTTTTTAAAAAAAATGTAAGAATGGGGTTAAATTCATACTTACCATTCGCTGTAGGATCTTCTTTCTTTTGCCAATCGATTGCTTCTATTCTGCGAGGCAGAAGCAATCAATTTCCCAGCCAGTTTGGGGGGCCGTTTGTAGCAGCAATCCACACCCCTATTGAGGACCAACAATTGTGGATCCCTTGGGGATCTGATCTGACCTACAATTGTGGACCCCTTGGGGATCCGATCTCAAATCCTGTACACTGTACAAACCCCATACAGCCTGGGTCCACCTATCACAAGCGGTACTAGTAGCACTATTGGTACTTGGACCACCACTGTCAGATGGTACTCAGGTTAACTGGTCAACGTTGTAAGGAGGTACAATACCGAATGGCCGAGGACATACTTAATACACTATCTTGGGGGACAAATAACATATAGTGTTTACAAAATGCACATTAAAATCACTGCAAAAGAATGTAAACAACAACAACAAAAACCCATAAAATATATTTATAAGTCATGGGTTTATGTCTACATGATATGTAAAGGGGTACATGACACGATTCCATAGCAGGTAACTGGCACAGCGTACAGATGCGTCGTTATGTAATCCAAATATTTAGTAAAATTATTTCAAAATATCACATTTTGAGAAAAACCACACCAGGCCAGATTTACTAAGGAAAAGTGGAGATGTTGCCCATAGCAACCAATCAGATTCTAGCTGACATTCTCTAGTATGTAATAGGAAAGTGAGAGCTAGAATGCTATGGGCAACATCTCTGCTTTTTCTTTTTCCGCAGTTTAGTAATTATGGCCCACAGTGTATACACAAAAAAGCCATCATTGCCATTTGCTTCTTTCTTAGTCAATTCAGTTAACTGGGGTTCCTCATTTCAGGGCTTATAAAGCCTACGTGTGCATTATAAGGTCCCTGTCCACAGCATTTTTCATATTTGACTTGAGACCAATACTAGCTGCCACAAGCTATTTTTTCCAATGTAGACTGTACAAGTGCGACTGAAAGCTGACTACTGACCTTTACATTCAAATCACTGAAATCTGAAATAATGACATCCCTGTAGAAATAATGCAGGTGGGTGGATTAAATCATGTCCCAAATCCTAAATGAAGTCGTGACATTTGTTTATTATGAAACGCGTGCAGCAGGTGTCTTATGTAAATTGGTTGGGGATGTTACACTGTAACACTAAAACGCAGTGACAGCTCACTGTGACATCTCTGCTGCTTAGTTCATACAACAAATATTAAAAGCCTTGGAAACAAATACTGTCACCATTCATTTGCAGATCTGAGGCCGCACAGCATGCAAATCAGCCAAAAGTTTACATCTCAAAATGCCATCATTTATCCTGTCTCCATAATGACGATTCACCATATTACTGATTCTTCATTAACCAGGTCTGCAAATGTACTGTGTAATGTGTAAGACAGACTCCCAAAGAACAACGATAGATAGATAGATAGATAGATAGATAGATAGATAGATAGATAGATAGATAGATAGATAGATAGATAGATATAGATAGAGATACAACATAAGACTGGATCCTGACCACTGATCCGCTCACAAGTGCCAAATCCCATCCACACTGTAAAATTATAATGCTTCCCCTTTGTTCCTAAATCCCATCATACAGCACTAGGTGTTACGAGCTCCCTCCCCTCCAAACACCCGTCAGCGGGTTACCGTTCCTAACCAAAGATCCGGTCCATAGTCTTAAACATAATGAGGAAAGTAACATTGGGAACATCCAGTGTATCGGTGAAGAGAGGCACAATAGGAGTAACACTGAGCTGTGCTGTATTGTAAGGACTGATACTGGAGCAGAGATCATTTCCATAGGAACTGCGTACAATTCAGATGCCTTGAAGAGGGAATCAGTCTTTTTTTTGCTCTCTTTTAATCGCTGGCTTGATCTTTTCTCTGTGAATGTGATGTGAGCGGATATTACATATGTTCTTTTTGCCGGCTGCACATTTCTTATCAGAAGACTGTATTTAAATCGAGATATGTTAAACATGAGTTTAAGCACGATCTCGTAGCAGATTTACGCGATCCTAAGTACTAGGCACTCCCCCCGGTCGCACGTAATTTACTTGATTTACGAGTATCAAACGCTACCTTATCTTTTCCCTGCGTAAGTACGGTTGTACGTAGTGGATTGTCGCACGTAACGGCCTAACCCGGCCCACACTGGATGACCCGCCCCTTACCTGACCACAAGCCGTCTGTCAGCGGCTTCCCCACGATGTACCACTCTCCAGCCCTCCTGCAAAAGTCTCCATTACAGCATGTGTGCTTGTGTCTGGGATTAGGCATCTACCTCATTAACTCTCTGGTGCATGGGCGTCGCCATCTTGCCTCCTGTCAGGTGATTCCCAGTAGCCACTCAGGTGCTCCTCTGCGCACACATGATTCCTCCAGCCAATCTGTGCACTGGGCGGGCAATTTAAACTCTGACCCTAGCCCGGCATAGCCCGGCCACCATTCCATTCTATTGGACATTTGAGCCACCTTTCAGTCCGGCATAGCCGGTTCTGCTCCACTGCTGTTGGACATTCCCTCATCTGACACTAGTCGCTGAAGACTATTATTTGTTCTGTAACTCATGCAACAAACCTTTTATTAAAACCGCTAAATTCCACTTCACTCCTGCTCGTCTGTCGCTTCCCTTGGAACCCGGGACAGGTCCCACAAAACCTTGCAGTTCGTGACAGAAATAATCCGGGATTCTAAAAAAGAGTCCTCTATATGTGTCCTCTAAGCTAACAGTTTTTTTGTTTTTTTTGTTTTTTTTAGACCAAATGCGTGAAATGTCCGACAGATTTACCTGCCAGACAGCCAATCAGCATTTGGCCTTGGAGATATATCCGTTGGAAGCTTAACGCACCATGAATAAAATAATATTTTATCTTCATAATCACCTGCGATAACAGCTGCGCTGAACAAAAGCCCATCACCGGTGTGACACGGCGGTGTTTACAGTAACAAAGACCAATTATGCCGCTGATTGCTAATACCGGAGAACTCTTTTTAATTACTGTGCACCCATTAGCTGCGAGGTAATTGTATGACTAATAAGAATAAAAAAAAATACAATAAAATAGTTTTCAATGGGAAAGGATATTTTTAGCAGGCAGTTGGCAGACATGACTGGCACCGTGTCAGCCTACAATTCTCTCATCTCTGAAGAAGTCTATAATGAGTGTGTGGGTAGCACATGGCCTCAGACCACTCTCACAAGCATTTGAAGTGTGAACTGTGGTTTTTGAAGCCTGCGACTGGAGAGACAGCATGTCGGAAGCTTAAAGTCTATCGAGTACGATAGCGTATGGTCAAAAAATGGGAAATATATCTGTTATCTGACTGATGAGGCATGGTGCAGAAGGCTGTGGGAGTCACGCACAATAATCCAATGGGTCATGTGTATATTCATGTGTATATATAATACCTAGAGACTTTGCAGAGCGTGTGCAAGAGTAGTAACGGGTGTCTCTTATTTTATTCTTTCATTATTATGTGCTTTGTTTATTATTTGTGTTCTCAGACAATAAATCTTCAGTAGAGTTGAAATCATTTACTTCTTCGTCTTATAACAAAGCCATCATTGGGGGGGGGATCATTTGGATCTGGGCCTGGAGATGATAGAGGCCAGCTGATCACAGGCGGATTGGGAACTTAAAGTGGCCCTGGAAAAAGATCTGCAAGATACATGATATGGGGACAGGGTTATGTAAGTTATGTGTGTTATGTAAAACAGTTACTAGCAAAGACAACATATACGGATTGATATTTCACAATCCAATATAGAGATTTATAGTGACCTCTATGCAATACAGGTAGTCACTGCCACCCAAGTGACCACCTCCTGAAACATACAGCATCCTAGTTACCATTACCCCAATACATACAGCATCCTGGTACCCACCACCCAATACATACAGCATCCTAGTTACCACCACCCAATACATACAGCATCCTAGTGACCACCACCCAATACATACAGCATCCTAGTGACTACCACCCAATATATACAGCATCCTACCCCACCCAAAACATACAGCATCCTAGTAACCACCACCCAATACATACAACATCCTACCACCGCCCAATACATACAGTAGCATAGTGACCACCACCTGAAACACATAGCTTCGTAGTAACCACTGCCTGAAACGTACAGCACCCTACCCAATATATACTATATTCCAATGATCTCTGTTCTATACAGAAGAAACCACCCCCCATGACAGTCAACATCCCAGTCTTTTTCAAATAAAATAGAAGCTGCTGAGTCACCGGCCTACCAGGAAAATACCCTGTAAGTCCTATGGCCAATACGCCCCTCCAGTCCAATGCTTGCTGCTCAGAGCTGTTCATTAGTGGACCAACCAGCTGTTAAAGAAGTTCCACGATGGCCCATCCCTATGTAAAGTCACCAATGACATCACAGAGGGGGCGGGTCCCTGCTGCTGTGTCCTGGGCCCCTCCGTCTCTGAAGGCAGATCTGCGTCAGTCCAAAGGCATACCACTGCCCACTCACCATCATGGATTATTATTATTATTATTATTATTATTATTATTATTATTATTATTATTAGGCATGCAGATGTACAGGAACCATCTAGTTAATTTCCGTACCCTAGGATATCTGTTGCATAACATCTGCCCAGGGCATGCGTGTTCCAGACACCCAATTACTGCAAGCAGTCTGCAGGAGTTTTGTGTCGGGCGGAAATCTGTATCTGACCCACATTTGCAAACTCCCTGAAGAGTGGATGATCTCCCTGACTCCCTGAAGAGTGTGTGATCTCCCTGACTCCATGAAGAGTGAATGATCTCCCTGACTCCCTGCAGAGTGGGTGATCTCCCTGACTCCCTGCAGAGCGGGTGATCTCCCTGACTTCCTAAAGAGCGGATGATCTTCCTGACTCCCAGAAGAGTGGATGATCTCCCTGACTCCCTGAAGAGTGGATGATCTTCCTGACTCCCTAAAAAGCGGATGATCTTCCTGACTCCCAGAAGAGCAGATGCTCTCCCTGACTCCCTGAAGAGCGGATGATCTCCCTGACTCCCTGAAGAATGGGTGATCTCCCTTACTCCCTGCAGAGCGGATGATCTTCCTGACTCCCTGAACAGCAGATGATCCCCCTAAGTCCCAGAAGAGTGGGTGGTTTCCCTGACTCCCTGAAATGTTGGATACTGGTTCTGTTCCAAAAAATCGTTGCCAGAATTTAAAAATTGTGTCCTATTTCCCTGAGGCCTACGGAGGCAGCCATTTTGATGGAGACCAAGATATAACCAGAGACTGGCAGTTATCTAAGACAACATGAAAAATACACTTTGTTCCCTTGTTAATCAGCTGCAGTGTCACCTACTTTTATATCTTCTAGAAGTCAGGGGATCCTATTCACAGTCTCCACGATAACACTGAAAGTATTTATTCACTGACAATTTAACCATCAATAAATGCTGATGCCGCCACTTTTATTGAGACAGTTTCCGCCAGACACAGCTATGGGTGGAGCAATCTGCAGGACACACCTCTTTGGTGGTACTGGACACACCCCTTTGTTGGTATAGGACACACCTCTTGATGGTCGTCATGTCTTTGATATTCATTTGCAAAAGCTCTCAACCATAGAACCATATGTGAAATACTGTGATATCACTGGTGATAATGGCTTTTTGTGCTGTGTGCAGGTGACAGGCAGCGAGATACATAAGTATGCAGGCTTACAACATTTACACGTCCTGTAAAAAAGTCATTATATCATTTAGAGAACAAAAAAAGTTCCTTCTGTTAGAGACTGTTCCTGCTATATTCAGGCACCTGCTCAATACTGTTAAGTGTAAATCCATCAAGCAGATCTCTAGCTCATTCTCCCCCTCTCCCTCACGCCGGTGCATTGTGATAATGGGAATTAGAGGCGTCATGACCCTCTGCTTGTATCAGGAGTCTGAATAAAACACCTGAAATGTCACATTCACCAGAATCAGGACGTTAATGACACCCTGAAAAGAAGATTGGGCTGCAGTGCGCACTGGCTCTCAGTGACCCCCGCAAAATCAATTTCCTCAAAGGAATAAAAGAGGAGACGGATTGATTTACATGCTCCCACATTCCTGATGCTACAAATCTTTCTCTATATGGTAACTGCTCACATGCCATAAAGAAGAGGCACTGTATTGTCTTTTTATCAGGGAATGGATTTCCTCGGGGCCTGAAGCAGCATAGCCCATATTCATTAGAATGCAGTAAGTTATATCACTGGGTCTAGTGCATTGATTGAACGGAGATGTCTAAAGGGACATTACATTCTAAAGTTTCAATTACAACATTGTAACATCACCAGCCAATCACACACTAACCTGCTACAGAGACTGTGTGATTGCGCTCACTCTGTGACATCATCCAATCACACACACACAAACCTGCTACAGAGACTGTGTGACTGCACTCACTCTGTGACATCATCATCATCCAATCACACACTAACCTGCTACATAGACCAGCTCACTCTGTAACATCATTCAATCACACACTAATCTGCTACATAGACTGTGTGACTGCAATCACTCTGTGACATCATCATCATCCAATCACACACACTAATCTGCTACATCCTACGGCCAGATCCTGAGCTAAGTACGCTAGCCGATGACGTCAAAACGGCTAGTTGTATTTAATGCGCATTTTCGCGGCAGATGTTACGCAACGTACATGTCATCAGCATAACTACGGATGAAGGGGCGGAGGCATCAATACGACGCCCGTAATTACGCACTGTAGGCGGAGAGAGGCATTTAAATTGGACAGTATGGGCCGGGTTAGTCCGTCATGTACGTAAATCCATTACTTATGTCAGTACTTGCGTTACGTTAGTACGTACGAGCGAGGGGAATGCATAGAAATTACGCTATGCGTTGTAACATAGCTAGCCCGTAGGTCTGGATTTACCCCCTTTGGCTCATCCCTTGTGTGGCGTTTGACTGCACTTCACAGATGACAAAAGAGGCCCCTGGAATTTGCATTGATTCTGTTTCCTGGAGCACTTCCTGTCTACGGGTGGCACGGGGCATCTCTCTGTCTGGGCATTGCACGCTCTGGCTCTGAGGGGGGGTGGACATGATGGGGCAGGAGGGCCTCGACTGAATAAATAATGGTTCTCTTCGCCCCCTTTTTGTTTTTAAAATAAATAACTCTACAGCAAATTAAGACACCATCAAGTTCTTCTGTATGTGGCTACAGGGGGGCAATATGGCCGCCGCTGCCGCTGTAATTAAGAGATGCAGCAAGAAGAGAGATACGGGGCATCCAGGTTAACACTCCAGCTAATATCAGCATCACTGGCAGTGCCATGAGGGCACAGTATGCCTGGCTGCCACACGATTGTTCCATAAATGTTGGATGGGTTATCTGTCACATCGTCTTTGAAGTTACCAGGCGACATGCCAGATCTCATCCCTGGAGCACCTCATTTAAAAAAAAAAAGGTAGCCTTGAATAAGTGAATGTGATTCATCTGTCATGTAGCGGGTGTTTGGCTGGTCTCTATGTTAAGTGCTGGCCTCCTGCTCATCCTGTATTTACAGCTCACACCGCTGATGAATTGTGACATTGCATCAGAGTTACACCGGTCAGTGTTACGGGTGATCTGATGCCCATCTGAACCCACAGCCCTCATGTTTAATGAAAGTGCCAAACATCTGGGACAAGGGTGGGCAGTCTGGACCAGGGGGTAGTCGCTGCTGTGATGCCCCCATTTATGACACTGATTCAGCCAAGATGTTAATTTTGGCTCTATCAGTTCCGACAACTATTTAAATACAGAATATTTCAAACAATGTGGAATGTTCTTTTTTTGACAAGTACCAATTCTGGTTAAGGTTAGGCTTTAGGACAGGGAAGGTTAGGTTGTAAAGAAGGGAGGGTTAAGGTTAGGCTGCAGGATGGCAAAGGTAGGGGTTAGGCTGCAGAGAAGGGAGGGTTAAGGTTAGGCTGTAGGACAAAGGTGGTTAAGGTTAGGAGACGGATAGGCTGCAGAATGAGGATGGTTAGGGGAGAGTTGAGGTTAGCCTGCTTAAACAGGATGGCTAGGGGAGGTTTAAGGTTAGGCTGTGAAGAGGGGAGGGTTAAGGATAGGCTGCTGAAAGAGGATTGCTAGGGGAGGTTTAAAGTAGGGATGTGGAGAAAGGAGGCTTAAGGTTAGGCTGCGGGACAGGGAAGGTTGGGGTTAGGCTGCAGAGAGAAGAGGGTTAAGGTCAGGCTGTAGGACAAAAATGGTTAAGGTTAGGGGAGGGTTAGGCTGCAAGATGAGGATGGTTAGGGGAGAGTTAAGGTTAGACTGCTGAAAGAGGATGTCTAAGGGAGGTTTAAGGTTAGGCTGTAAAGAGGGGAGGATTATGGTTAGGCTGCAGGACAGGGAAGGTTGGGATTAGCCTGCAGAGAGAAAATGGTTAAGGTTAGGCTGTAGGACAAGGGTGGTTAAGGTTAGAGGAGGAATAGGCTGCAGGATAAGGATAGTTAGGGGAGGGTTAAGGTTAGGCTGCTGAAAGAGGGTGGCTAGGGGATGCTTAAGGTTAGGCTGAGGAGAAGGGAGTGGTAAGGTTAGGCTTTGGGATGAGTTAGAATTAGGGGAGGATTAAGGTTAGGTTGCGGGATAGGTATGGTTAGGCTTAGGATACAGTCTCCATAGAAACTGACAAAAAATAACGTCAGTTGGCGCTTCATTGCCACAAAGTGATCTGTCAAAAGACGGGTCATCAGAGAACTACACCTGCCTGGCACAACTCTGGGCTCCATGCATTCCGTGCGAATGGCCTTATGAGCGGGTGATCGCACTTACATCTGAATCCGGTCCCTTGTCTCTCAGCCTGCAATAAGGAGTGACAGCACTAAGCCATCCATTGCAGCAGGGATGTGTCCGCGACTGCCTTACCCCCGTCGCTACTCCTTCACAAGGCCGCCTGCTAGAGTACCCCATTAGCAAGCCGCGGCCCTGTGTATGATGCGGCTGGGAAGCAGTAGCGGGGGGTTAAGCTACAGTCACCATACGTAGGTACAGATACACGCACAGAACCATGGCTCTGTATCTGAAGCTGGCATGGGTGACGTGGGCAGGCGCTGGGGCCCCCTGAGCATGCGGCCTGGAACAGCCCCTGGTTTAAATGCCCTAGTTGGCAGCACTGGTCAAAGTTAGTACTTCTACCCTACAATATAGTAAACACTAAATAAATAAACAAACAAAAAAGAAAAAAGAAACCACTGCATCAGGTGTATGAAGAATACTGTTACACCTTCCTGTGTATCACAGCTCCCTATACCTCCTTAATAGAACTGGTGGTAGAGGTGTAGAAAGTGCCCATAGGATAACATGTCTCTTTCTGATTCCCTTTTATGTTGATTGAATGCACAGCAGGAGATGTCGTAGAAAGATTTTATCAGTTTACAATGAATTCATGCCTAAGGGCCAATTACACGGCTGCCAGTTCCAAATATCTTAATCCATTCCAGCTCCGTGTCCTCGTCACCTTCTACCACAATATGAAAAGCCGGGAATTATTATAACACAGGACCCCAGATTCCGCATAACAAATGTACAGCAGAGTAAAATAAAGCTGGCCACACACTAGAGCGATTATCAGGCCGATCATCAAATTATCGTGTGACCAGGACAATAATCGCCGTATTGAGGGGATAGGATGCATTTTACAAACTGCCAATAACTGTAACAGCAACGCTCTGGAGCAATAATTTGATTGAATGGCATCATCTACAAGGGCCTCCTGTCAGTCTCAGCAGCCCCTCCATCTTCACATCTTCAATAGATAGATAGAGAGAGAGATGGATGGATGGATGGATGGATGGATGGATGGATGGATGGATGGATGGATGGATGGATGGATGGATGGATGGATGGATGGATGGATGGATGGATGGATGGATGGATGGATGGATGGATGGATGGATGGATGGATGGATGGATGGATGGATGGATGGATGGATGGATGGATGGATGGATGGATGGATGGATGGATGGATGGATGGATGGATGGATGGATGGATGGATGGATGGATGGATGGATGGATGGATGGATGGATGGATGGATGGATGGATGGATGGATGGATGGATGGATGGATGGATGGATGGATGGATGGATGGATGGATGGATGGATGGATGGATGGATGGATGGATGGATGGATGGATGGATGGATGGATGGATGGATGGATGGATGGATGGATGGATGGATGGATGGATGGATGGATGGATGGATGGATGGATGGATGGATGGATGGATGGATGGATGGATGGATGGATGGATGGATGGATGGATGGATGGATGGATGGATGGATGGATGGATGGATGGATGGATGGATGGATGGATGGATGGATGGATGGATGGATGGATGGATGGATGGATGGATGGATGGATGGATGGATGGATGGATGGATGGATGGATGGATGGATGGATGGATAGATAGATAGATAGATAGATAGATAGATAGATAGATAGATAGATAGATAGATAGATAGA
>WWET01000085.1:94780-107340 GCA_011038615.1 Limnodynastes dumerilii | reverse complement strand
GAAAAAAGCTGGTCCAGCAGATCTGGCTTCGGCTGAACTGGATACAGCTGGGGTGAATTTAGCTGGACTGGATTCAGCTGGACTGGAATCAGCTGGACTGGAATAATTGAGCAGGCTAGGCATAACACAGCAGGCTGGACAAATTCCACTAGAACCAGGCACCTACAGTGACAAAGTTGTTCTGGCACTGAAGGATCAGTGCACAGACTTTAAATAGCCCACCCCGGGGGCTTGATTGGATAGCCAGGTCACGTGTCCCTTCCTAGTGAGCTGCTATTGGTGGTAATGATCGTGTGGACTCCAGCAAAATGGTGGCGCCCATGTAGCAGCTTTTGGCAGCAGGAGATATGCAAGAAACTGCAGGATCCATGGAGCGTGAGAGATCAGTGCAGGGCCAGGGCGTGCAGCGGAGAAGGAGCAACAGAAGAGCGACAGCTCCAATGAACCAGAGGACCGCGGTGAGAGGAGGAAGCCGCCAACAGACGGCACCTCACAGGGTAAGCGCAGCGGCGTCTGCATAGCCGAACGATGTCAGCAAGCGAGGCGCAGCGAGCCTGGTTGCTATCATTAGCACTCAATGCGCTAATGATAGTAAATAGAGCCCTAAGTACTGACTTTTCATTATAGCCATAGATGACTGTATCGGGGCGGGACTTAATGATGTGATATATGCAAATAGCCTCTGAGGTCCCGCCCCCCCTGACCATCAATGCTGCTTTTCTTAGTATAACTAGAGATATTAGCAGGGCTTAATGACACAAATTGCAACACTAGAAATATTTCAATTTGCATGAAACCACAGTCTCAAGTCCCCTGTGGGAGATTTGCCAACTCTCACACAATCAAAAGACCTTTTCAGCAGATATCTCACCAGTGTGTACTGTCCAAAGAAGCTCAGATATCTTTAGAAACAGTCTGTGATCTTTTGATTTGATCTTTTGAAGCTCCTAATATGCCAGATCAACCATGGAAAGAGATTTTTTGATTTTTGCAAGTGTGTCCTTTATCTTTTAGGAGATATTTGCACAGTACACACTAATAAGATATCTGGTGAAACAGACTTTTGATAGTGTGATTGGACAGATGATCTGCTGAACAGCCCCAGTGTGTACCGTGCTTAAGGAGAAAGATCTCACTGGGGATCACCAGAAATGCATTTAACTATGCAACTTGTCTGGTGCATACAGACCGAGACCGACTTTTAGTGGAGAAATCATAAAGGTCGTTCCCTGTGTTTATATATAACCCAGAGTTTTTCTGTCATTTTTGTTAAATTACTTTTGTTAAGAAAATATAAACATAAAATACGATGAAGTAAAAAGGGGATACTAACGAGACAATTTTAGATTTGATTTGGATATCTGACAAATAGCATTTAACTCCCAGGCGATGAAACATATCCCCTATGGTTTATGGCTTTGTCCTCTTATCTGTAAATCATTTATTTCAGCACCTCATATTTTGTTTGGGAAATGAAGCATAAAAAAACATACAGCGTAATATATAAAGTGATATCTCCGAAGGTAGGATGTATATATCTTGATGTTTAGTTTATGAGGTTATTAAATTTAAAGTGACAGAGAGACAAACACATAGTGGGCGCTAAAAAGACCAGTAACCGATAAATAACAGGAAACGGGATATATTAAACTAACTCAGAGTTTGATTACGGATTATGAAAATTTTGGCTGGACATATTTAAAAGAGAGAATGCATGCTTTTTTTATCCAGAATTTGAAAATAAGAGCAAACAGGGAGAATACTTTGCTTTTGCTTACTGCACAGATATTGACCAGCGTTACTATACACTGTTATATAGACTTGGGCTAGGAATCCTCAGCTCTCATTTGTAATATGATTATATTATTATTGTATTATTACAAAGATACTGACCAGAGTTACTATTACACTGTTATTTATACTTGTACTAGGAGACATCACCTCTCTCTCTATTACTATTATATTATTATTATTATTATTATTATTATTATTTTGTTACACAGATACTGACCAGTATTACTGTATGCAACAGATGACATTTGCATCACCAGTAAGTTAACATGGTCTTTCCCAGGTGTAACTTTCCACCTGTTTTCTTTTATTTTCAAATTCTAGATCCGGTCCAATCAGATTCCTTAGAGGGGCGGGGCTCCGCTCACAATTGGGTGTTTCCTCTTTGTCTACTTATAGGGTCGGATTCAGACTAAATCAAGTCACCTGACTTCTTCTGCATGCTGATTGCCATAACTACATGAGAGAGGAGACTGGCAGGGAATTTCTCTCCCCTCCTCGAAGCAGACGGCCAGACACAGGGAAGACAGCAATATGTACTCGTGCTGTATAACAAACCATTTAAAATGTTCTATGGTCTGTAAATAATTGCCTATTCTTTTCCAGCACATATGAATACCTCATATCAATAAGATGTTCAATGCTAATTACATATTTGTTTACATCTGCTGTTTAACATGAAAGCATTTTAAGCCTTTCAAGGAAAAGGGGTAAACATGTGACCCTGACGATTTCATAGGAGCACGAAGCCCGACCTTGGGAAGTTACGGTCAATAGTAAGTGGCATAAGAACGCACTAACTGCATTTACTAAGAGTGGTGTCAGACAGGTCCGGTGCATTAGAAATAATTGGTGCAGTTGTAAGACAGTTATAAACCTACTTTTAAGAAATGTTGCTAAGCTTCAGGGGGAATTGGATGCGCCATAACCGTATTGAGGATGAGTAAACATCACTCAGAAAACATTAAGGAATGGGAATGATAAGAAACAAGTGGTTTAATGGCAGGGAATAGCGTCAGGCAGAGTATATTGCTATAGTTGTAAGCGTTTGACATATTATTGATCAGAATTTCTCTGCCGGGGAACAAAAAAAGGTTCTTTGGTCACCTTTTGGAATGGCTTTTGTGACATCACCCTGTGGTCCACTCCAGTGGTAAAAGCAGAAATTTAAGCGATGGGATGAAAATATAGAAATAATAGACGTGAATGGAGATTTATAACTTTTCCGTTAAATCGGGGGAAACATGACGGTATGGCATATCCCTGTGTACCCGCTCACTTCCAGACCTGGTTTACTCCAGGCCACAATTGCCATCGCTCCCGATATAAATAGAATGGAAACCACCCACCCTTTGGAGCTGGACCTTCTCTAAGTAAGTTCTGCTCATCAGAAATGACCCACGGTATCGCCCACAGCTGCCGATGCTACGCTAACTATGATTTAAAAAAGAACACAGGATAAACGGTAGCTAGAGTCTGATTGGTTGATGTGTATAATATCTCCACTAATCTTCTTGGGCCAGATCCAGAGCTATGTCCGCTAGCGTATTTATGCAAGCCGGAGACGTAAAAACGCTGTTTTGGATGTACTGCGCATACATGCGGCAGATGTTACGACCCGTAACTCTGAACGTACGTACCAGCCTCGTTTCAAGAGCGTAACTACGGACAAAGGGGCGTGACAGCCATGTGACACCCGTAATTACGCTTCGAAGGCGGGGTGAGCCATTTAAATCGTACCGTATGGGCGTGCTTAGGCGTGTAACTGCGTGCAGCCATTACGACCGACAGGAGTTATGCTTAGCAACGATAAGGTAGGGTTTGGGAAGCTTAAAACGGCCAAAGTATGTATGAGCGAGGGGAGTGGCTAGTAATTACGCCACGTGAAGAAACATAAAAGGAACGCGGGTCTGGATCTGGCCCCTTGACTTGATCTTCTTGACGCATCCAAGCTACCCCATCAGAGCTCATCGCCAAACCAGGGTTAACGGAATGACATTTGCAAGGGGCTGGGTTGCAATCACAAGTGGGCCTACGTGTCAGTAGCGGTGTAGAGGCATTACCAGCCACCGGCAAGAAATGGCTGTTTTAGAAATAGAGACAGCCGAAAGCTCTTTAATTTCCCATCTTTCCTTCAAGCTAATCCTAACCATCTCCTACCCCTAACCATCCCCATCTCACAGCCTAACCCTACACCTAATCATCCATGTCCAGCAGCCTAGCCTTAACCATTGGGAACAGGGGGATGTGGTTCCCGGTCCCAGCGGCTGATATATTTTCCTGTTCCCAACAGCAAGAGGCTGCAGCGGAAGGTTAGGGCAAGGTAAGGGTAAGGATGTGGCGGCTGCAGTGAGTATAAGGTTAAGGCTTAAGGGGAGGCTTAGAGTTAGGCTGCGGGGCATGGAGGGTTAAAGCTAGGCTGCGGAGCATGAGGTTATGCTTAGGCCGCGGGACATGGAGTGTTAGGGCTAGGCTGCAGAGCATGGAGGGTTAGTGTTAGGCTGCAGAGCATGGAGGGTTAGTGTTAGGCTGCGGAGCATGCAGGGTTAGGGTACGGAGCATGGAGGTTTAGGGTTAGGCTGCGGGACATGGAGGGTTAGGCTGCGGGACATGAAGGGTTAGGCTGCAGAGCATGTAGGGTTAGAGTTAGGCAGCGGGGAATGCAGGGTTAGGGCTAGGCTTCGGAGCATGGGGTTATGATTAGGTCACGGGATATGGAGTGTTAGGGCTAGGCTGCAGAGCATAGAGGGTTAGGGTTAGGCTGCAGAGCATGGAGGGTTAGTTTTAGGCTGCAGAGCTTGGAGGGTTAGTGTTAGGCTGCAGAGCATGGAGGGTTAGTGTTAGGCTGCAGAGCATGCAGGGTTAGGGTTAGGCTGCGGAGCATGGAGGTTATGGTTAGGGCTGAAGAAGGGAAAGGTTAGGATTATACTATAGGAAACGGAACGTTAGGGTTATGAAAGGGTTAAGGGTAATTGGCAAAATATGAATATTCGATATCGCATTAAAAAATAAAAGTATTCTTTATATAGAAACACAAAAAGTGACGGCAGATAAAAGCCACATGGCTAAAAAGGTGTTGGCTCTGACACGGCCGCTGTGAAGCTGTCTGCTTTATCAACGTCGAAATAGCGGCAACAACATCCCTGAACCATCGGAACTCACTCACGTCCAAAGCATCGGCGCACTCTTCCAGCTCCGGTGTCATTTTGTTTATGACTTGTCTCAGGTAAACACTCTAAAATATGTCCCCTATTTCCGCAGCGTTCTTCATTCATCCTCCCATAAATAAAACCTTTTCATCGCTCCTTTTGTGACACTGCTGAAACTTGTGTCGCTCAGCGCCCGTACATCATGTCACTGCCGCCTGATCTAACGTTAGGTGTTTTCTGGCAATAAAAACCGGCTCATCTGGGAAAAACGCCAATCCGGTAAAATGACACCGAACAAGATTTCTTTTATTTGAAAAGTCCGGCCCTTTGCAGCGCGAGAGCGATAACGATAAATCTTCTATACAAAAAAAAAACAACAAATAATTTGCAAAAGAGACACCTCCCCCGAGATCTCATAATTACACTTAAGAATGAACTGCTGGCGGGGTGACACATGCTGGGAGATAATAAAGCGTAAAAGCGCAATGCGTTCAGGAAGCCATTGTAGCGTCTGCCGCTGACATGTCTAAAAATGACACAGTGTTATTGGAAGTTAACTCAGTTATTCATTTTCAGCTAATTTCCCCGGTGTAATGGAATTTCCGTTGTTTACATCATTTTTATGTTTGCATTTAATAGATGCAACATTGTTAAGGAACTGCGAGATATTCGTCTACCGGCAGATAATAACATCAAACTATTGTCAGGTCTTTAGTGTTTGTTAAATGTTTCCTTTGCATAAAACGGTTTAATAGGGATCTTAATGACGGTGCTGAGCAACATGTCTCTAATAAAGTCTATGGTGGCAGGTTATTGGGGGGAAATTATTACACGGGTTATTTATAGTGTTTTACACAATATTTTGCCCCCAATGGTTAACAAATGTGTCTGTACTGAAAATAACAATTAGATAACTTGTTCTGGTATTTTTTTTTTATTGAGAACTGATAGACTGATAGCGTACATTTCCAAGATCATAATTCATCATTTAACCTGTGATTGGATCCTCAACACACATGACTCAGAGAGATCCAGAATTTCTGGGATGTAGTAACCAGGGGCTGGGTTAGGTTAGGGTTAGGGCTCAAAGAAGGGGAAGGTTAAGGATGAAGGGGAAGGTTAGGGATGAAGGGGAAGGTTAGGGTTAAGGATAAAGGGGAAGGTTTGGGATGAAGGGGAAGGTTAGGGTTAAGGATAAAGGGGACAATTTGGGGTGAAGGGAAAGGTTAGTATTAGGGATGAAGGGGAAGGTTAGGGTTAAGGATAAAGGAGACAATTTGGGGTGAAGGGAAAGGTTAGGATTAGGGATGAAGGGGAAGGTTAGGGTTAAGGATAAAGCGGAAGGTTTGGGATGAAGGGGAAGGTTAGGGTTAAGGATAAAGGGGAAGGTTTGGGATAAAGGGGTAGGTTAGGGTTAAGGATAAAGGGGACAATTTGGAATGAAGGGAAAGGTTAGGGTTAGGGCTCAAAGGAGGGGAAGATTAGGGATGATGGGGAAGGTTATGGTTAGAGATGAAGGGGAAGGTTAGGGATGAAGGGGAAGGTTAGGGTTAGGGATAAAGGGGAAGGTTACGGTTAGGGATAAAGGGGAAGATTAGAGTTAGGGATAAAGGGGAAGGTTAGGGATGAAGGGGAAGGTTAGGGATGAAGGGGAAGGTTATGGTTAGAGATGAAAAAAAAGGTTAGGGTTAGAGATAAAGGGGAAGATTAGAGTTAGGGATGAAGGGGAAGGTTAAGGTTAGAGATGAAAAGAAAGGTTAGGGTTAGGGATAAAAGGGAAGGTTAAGGTTAGGGAGAGGGGGGCACCAAGGGGAGAGGCGGACGCCAAGGGGTGAGGGTAGCACCAAAGGGAAAACAGACCATCCTACTGGCGAACAATACCCCCCTTGTTATTACCTATGGTCTTACAAATTATTATCTGCTTTTCAATATCATTCAAATATTTAAAATATTTCATGAAGGTTTCAAAAGGCAAATGTGGCGTTGTTGCCAATAGCAGCCACTTAGTTACTAGTTACTGTTTCCTAGACTGTGTTTAGTACATGAAAGCCATTATCTGACTGGTTGCCCTGGGCAACATCTCTAATTTTCTCCTTTAAGTATTCTAATCAGACTCAGAGCTGGCAGCACTGTAAGAAATGAATGGACAGGGACATGTCAGTACACCCAGAGCTCTTAGGAGGGTTTCAAAGCCTCTCTGCACACTCTGGATTGGAACCAGAACTCTGAGCTCCATCTGCAGCAGCAGAATATCGTACATATGGAACTTCTAACGACAGGACCTACTTTAATATGTACCCCCCAGAAAATGGTCCGGTGCATAAATAAGGATCAGACATAAGACGGGGTTGCTTACTCTCCCGAAATATCCGGGAGACTCCTGAAATTTCACCCGGTATTCACAGGAGAGCCTGGCAAATCTCCTGCAATGGGCTTGAGGCCGTGAGTAGATTCAAATCATGCACTCTAGTCCCTCCCCCCTGCCTATCAATACTGCAATTCCTAGTTTTACCAGGGGATGGCGTAATTTGCACCCCCATCTATCATAATACTATGAATGGTAGTGTTGACGGACTGGGGGCAAGGCATCAAAAAGCGATTTGCATAAATCACGCATTAATCCCCGCCCTCACTGTGGCGTCTCTTTCTTTACTCCGTGATCTCCCGCAGGGAAGAAATAGAAAGTCGGCAACCCTGGGGAATATCATCATTCTACTTGTGTCCTGCCACAGTTATTTATTTGAAAGAAATTAAGGGGTGGGACTATGCCAGTACAAACAGAGCTCAGAGGAGCATTTCAAAGCCTCTCTGCACACTACAGCATGTGATTGTGGTAACTGTGACAGAACAATAAATACATTGATGGAAGTTTAAAGAAAAATATGACATATCATTTTTCTTCCTCTATGCTGCCACAGCTATTTCTTTCAAAAACAAACCTGATTTTTGGGATAAATTATAGCGATTATTAATGTAAAGAGTCAGAGTCGCTCACCAGATAAGATTCGGATTTCGGCTTCATTTCCCGTTCTGGAGCTGCCAGGATTCCTGGCCAAACACCTGTAAAATCCGGCATCTGCTGTCTGTAGACGACTGATCTGCAGAGCTCCCGAGGGTAGAACCAGCACCCGCGTGTCTCCGGGCAACAACACCAGGTCCTCTTGGTTTCTCTGCCAATAAATGGTGGGCATGGGCTCGCCAACGATCTCACACTTCAGTAGCGCGGTGTCTCCAACAAACGACGTGACAGATTCTGTCTGGGAGAGAATTCTCAACGGGCCTGAAAATGCAAAATAAAAGCAATTAAATCCACGGAACGTAAATAACACATCTCCTGGGCTAATACATATCTGGTTAATAGTCCAGTTTAATATACAGCTGTTGATTCAAGTCGCCGCGTCTCAATGCGTACACTAATACTCCTAAGTCTTATTTAATTCAGCTTTCAAAACTTTTCCTTTCATCGCGAGCCATCAAGGGGACAATTTGTATTGTCTAAAAAAAAACACTCTGTAATTTGGAATGGAATCAGATTGATAGATACGGCGGCGTGTTGCAATTATAAATCACTTATCGTGTAAAACATTTGTGGTCTCCCAATAATTACGCCTGTGCGTGGAGATAGTATCCGAAAGACAAGGCAGACAATTGATTCGTTGACGAGACATCTGATACCACAACGACAGCAAGGACAGACGGTAAACACTTGTTTTATTAACCGTCTGGAAAGAAGTCACAAAAACAAACATAAAGAGTTATCCTAATCATAAGTGCTGGAATTGGGTTTCAATAGTCACTCCCCCGAGCATAAAAACAAACTGCAAACACACAAAAGACTGATATGGAAATTCATGTTTACTGTAATGTAGAGATGAAAATCTAGGACTGCATTCAGACTTAATGGCCCGTATTCACACCTAAGAAGCCTCTGGTTCTTAGGTGCGTAGATTACCGAAATGACCTACCATGCATGCCTAGTAGGTCAATTACGCAATCTATGTACCGGTTAGGTACGTAGATTGCCTCCGTGTGGTCTTTAAAGACCGCACGGAGTAGTTTAGTTAGGAAAAAGGTGGCTTAATACATACGCTCTAACGTGACCCATTCCATTAGGTATAAAATACTCTGCTCCTCAGTTTCTGTCAGTTACTATGGTAACCACCTTTGTTTAAGAGACAAATAGTTTTTTAAGTATCAGTTAAGTCATTTCATCAGGTGAGTGACAGTTGGAAGATCAGGAGCGGAGTATATTGTACCTAATGGAAGGGGTCATGTTACCTGGGGAGAGGCATTGTCCGTTCTTAAGAAGGAAACTGCACGTTTAGATAAGGTAGCCATATAGCACTCGTAAGTGCCATAAGGTACCTAAAAACGGGGGCGGGGCGAGGGAGGGGACCGGAGAAGTAGGTGCGGATACATGTGTCCGCACCTACGGATCACACTTGTGTGAATCCGGTCCAATAACATTAGCAAAATGATGCAATGATGCATGCCGTGCATGCGCGCAACAGATGTTACGCATCAGATCCCAGTGCGTACGGAGTTGATTTGCGCACATGCACAACTGCATTCATCAGGGAGTGACTTTTATCTGTACGAGGGGGAATACGCAATGTGGGTGGGGAGAGGCATTTCAATTGTACAGTATGGGCCACCACGCTCCGCCCCCTATGTGACATCACACATGTGTTATTCTGGAGCCAGACCTAAGAACTGGCTCCAGACTACCAATAGCAGCTCTGAGCGCAGTGCCATCCGTTGTGAAGGCTAACGTATTGAATCAGCACTGAAGTCTGGATCTGGTCACATGGTATTAGTCAGTCGGTTGTCAAGCTCCTTACTGGTCACATGGTGTGAGTTAGCCAGTTGTCAAGCTCCTTGCTGGTCACATGGTGTGAGTCAGTCGTCAAGCTCCTTGCTGGTCACATGGTGTGAGTCAGTCAGTCGTCAAGCTCCTTGCTGGTCACATGGTATGAGTCAGTTAGTTGTCAAACTCCTTGCTGGTCACATGGTATGAGCCAGTCAGTTGCTAAGCTCCTTGCTGGTCACATGGTGTGAGTCAGTCATCAATCTTCTTTCTGGTCACATGGTGTGAGACAGTCATCAATCTCCTTTCTGGTCACATGGTGTGAGCCACTCAGTTATCAATCTCCTTGCTGGTCATATGGTGTGAGTCAGTCAGTTGCTAAGCTCTTTGCTGGTCACATGGTGTGAGCCACTCAGTTATCAATCTCCTTGCTGGTCACATAGTATTAGTCAGTCAGTTATCAATCTCCTTGCTGGTCACATAGTATTAGTCAGTCAGTTATCAATCTCCTTGCTGGTCACATAGTATTAGTCAGTCAGTTATCAATCCCCTTGCTGGTCACATAGTATTAGTCAGTCAGTTATCAATCTCCTTGCTGGTCACATGGTATTAGTCAGTCAGTTATCAATCTCCTTGCTGGTCACATAGTATTAGTCAGTCAGTTGCCAATCTCCTTGCTGGCCACATGATATCAAAAATAAAGAAGGAAAGGAGTGAGATATTATGCTGTAAAATAAATAATCCCGTCTGCCCACTATGATATGTCATGTGACTTTGCTTGCCATGATAATCTTAAATTATAAAAATAAAATAATAAACCTTAGTCAATCCCATCAAACACCAAGACAATCCATAATAAAGGCAGCCATACACACAATGATCGCCACCATTAGGTAGTCCAGAGGTGTTGTCCAATGTATTCCAATGCAAGAGTCTCTCTTTTGTAGAACCCAAGAAATAGAATTTTTTGTACCTTTGACAATCCGAAAAACCCCATAACAGGCTATAGATTGTGCATAGCTAGTTTAGATTAGAGACACATAGAATCATATCCATTTCCATTCAGATTACAATATAAAATGTAAAGACGTCTCTGTTCTACATGATTTATCTATTTGTTCCGAGTTGAATATTACCATTCTGCTATTCTTGCTATGTTCTACTCAATATAAAATATGTTGCTGCTGTTCAAATAATAGAAAACAATGATAGTGATAACTGACAACTATGGATAAAAAATATGTTGTTAAGATGGAAAAGTAGAAACAGCAAAGTCCCATTAACTTGTCAGTCACATTTCTAATACATGCACAGTGCAATTATCTCCAAATCCATAGAGAAGGAGAAGATAGTGAATCCAGCAGCGTGTTTCATAAAGCACTGAAGTAATACTAAGGCACAACCATTTCTTTGTTAACGGAACGCCTCCATTCCCGCGCTAGCAGAGCCGCCTGGGGGCATTACCCAGGACTGAGATTGTCCAATGCAGTCAGTTTTTGATTTGAGAAATCTGATTGGACACCTGCTATGTCCAATCAGCTGCTCTTAACACAAGACGAAGATTCTCTTGACAGTCACATCATGAGAATAAGCCATTGAGGTGAAACACATACATAACTATCTCTCTCTGTAGTTAAATAAAATAAAGAAACCAACTCCCTTCAAATCAGTATCTCGTAATCAAAATCTATCTGGAGGAAAAACAAGGATGGCTTCCTGTGAGGGCCTGATAAACGTGTGCATATTTTATCTATGTTTTGCAGCTTAAGTGTTTTCTGTATCTAGCAGATACGGAATATGTGATCGCACTAGCGAAATTGATGATATAGTGAAAACAGAGCTAAAAGTGGCATTCCAAAACCCCTTTGCTCACTACAGACCTACGGAACCCCATGCATACGGAATTCAGTTTCGTACAATAGGAGTGTGTGGACTTTACAGATCTCCATGTATGTAGAAAGCGAACCAAGGTTCAACTGAGCTCTACTCCATGAATATAAATATTAATAGTCCTTCTACTCTCTACATGTTGTATTAAGCACTAATAAACACACTGTTACTTTGAATTCTATTTATCAGGGTTAAGGACTACTTGAGATAGCTTCTACGCTTCATGTAAAGTAAGTTATACCGTGCAGCTGACAGAGCAAGCATTGCAGTTCTATACTGTGAGTGTCACATGGCTGTCACTACAAGATAGATAGATAGATAGATAGATAGATAGATAGATAGATAGATAGATAGATAGATATGAGATAGATAGTATACAGTGCATGTAGCATATCTACAATTATCCCCTGGCGTTATACAAGGCTTACTGTGTGTATGATTCATGGAATGCAAATGGTATATTTATTTACAGTGTTTTTATTTTTTAGTTTAAGGCTCAGGGAGCACAGAAGCGAATGAGGAAACGAAAAACCTGTTTCCTAAAGCTCCAGCGTGTAAATCCCTCTGTCAGGCCACCATTTACCTATTACCAAACAAGTCATTCAACTTATTCTCACTCCATTACTCCTCTAAAACAAACAAAATGTGTTCTGCCCCTGGGCTCAGCAATTCTCTGTGTATGTGTGTGTGTGTGTTTGTGTATGTGTGTGTGTGTATGTGTACATGTATATGTGTGTGTGTGTGTGTGTGTGTGTGTACGTGCACATGTATATGTCTGTGTGTGTATGTATGTGTGCGTGTGTGTGTATGTATATGTTTGTGTGTGTGTGTATGTATGTGTGTGTGTATTTATATATGTGTATGTGTGTTTGTGTGTGTGTGTATATGTGTGTATATATATGTATATGTGTGTGTGTGTATAT
>WWET01000085.1:76242-92607 GCA_011038615.1 Limnodynastes dumerilii | reverse complement strand
AACGCGCCGCGCCAGTGCTCTGAATCCTGATCCTGAGCTATGCTTACGCCTATTTTTTATGTTTAAGTGCAGCGTTTTTTAAGCACTGTGCAAACGCAAAACAGGAACAGAATAAAATGTTATACCGCCTTAGGGTACGGAGGAGGTTACAACGCAACGCGCCAGCCCTGGGTGGAATCACACACAAGGCAGCCAGTGCTCTGAATCCTGATCCTGAGCTATGCTTACACCTATTTTTTATGTGTAAGTGCAGCGTTTTTTAAGCACTGTGCAAACGCATAACAGGAACAGAATAAAATGTTATACCGCCTTAGGGTACAAGACGGAGGAGGTTGTCATTCATTAAATGCCCCTATTCTTATAGTCCTAACACAGCACTCCTTAGCACACTCCTTAAACATGTAATTGTTACATTTAATAATAATGGAAAAAGTTTTAATCTACACAAATTATACATTACATTAAACTGACTGTCTACTGGCACACATTTGGCTCAGGGATTTATTTAAACCACTGATATAAAATTTTAAAGGGTTTAATTTTTGGGTAAAAAAAAACCAATGAATAAATAAAAATAATAATAATGATGCTTTGTAGCATGTCAGCCTTTATGGGCTGCTGCATTACACCGCGAAGCCTATCTGCTTATATGCTTATACACTTCCATTTGCATGTTTCAAAGTGCGCTCATATTCAGTACAACCTATTCAGAGTTGCTAATGTCTGGACACGCACACTTTAAACAGAGGATCTTGGCAACTAAGTAGGAGATTTTGATAGCACCAAGGGGTGTGTCCTGTGTCATCAAATGGGGTGTGTCCTGTGAATAGCTCCACCCATGGGTGTGTCTAGCACTGCCAGGAAATCTATTTTTCAATAAAAATGGTGACATCGGTATTTATTGATTGTTATATTGTCAGTGAATAAATCTTTATAGAGAAGATAAATGTAGCTGACACTGTAGCTGATTAGCAAGAGACCAAATTATTTTTTCATTTCTGTCTCCATTATTGGAGTCATATTGTCTTCGATAATTGCCAGTCTTTACATACATCTTGGTCACCATGGAAATTGCCACCTCCATAGGTCTTAATGCAGGGACATAGGACACAAATCTAGTTCTGTCAACATGACATAATGACTTCTGAAATTGAACGCCTCAGGCAGTCTAGGAAATCACCCATTCTTCAGGGAGTCAGGGAGATCACCCGCTCCTTAGGGAGTCAAAAAGTCATGCACTCTTCAGGCAGCCAGGGAAATCACCTGCTCTTCAGGGAGTCAGGGAAATCACCTGCTCTTCAGGGAGTCAGGGAAATCACCCTCTCTTCAGGGAGTCAGGGAGATCACCCGCACTTCAGAGAGTCAGGGAGTTTACCCGCACTTCAGGAAGTCAGGGAGATCACCCGCTACTCAGGTAGTCAGGGAGATCACCTGCACTTCAGGGAGTCAGGGAGTTCACCTGCTCTTCAGGGAGTCAGGGAGATCACCCGCTCTTCAGGGAGTCAGGGAGATCACCCGCACCTAAGGGGGCAGGGAGATCACCCAGTCTTCAGGGAGTCAGGGAGATCACCCATTCTTCAGGGAACCAGGGAGATCACCTGCTCTTCTGGAGGTCAGGGAGATCACCCGCTCTTCAGATCTTCAGATATACAGGGAGAGTTGACAACTATTAAATAGATCTAGTTTTAAGTTGCGTGCAGCCAAGCTGATGGACTGTATGTAAATCAATGGTGTGTGTGTGTGTGCAAAGCTGTCACCCCAGGAGATGGTACACCCGATACCCTGCCCTGCTACGCTCTACATAATACATCATTAAGACTTTGAGCCCTGCTACTTGTAAAAAACCACACTGAATCTTTATATGGCTCATACTGACACCTTCCTTTGGTTAGATAATAACTGAGAAACGAATAGAGACAATTAGGAAGCCAACGCTATCTCGCATCACCATCGGAGTTCAGCCCCGTAAATTGTTGTGAACAGAACTGTCTAATATATGACAAGTCCTCCCGTCGTTACCTTTCCAGTTCCTGCCCTTGTTTTCATGCGACACCAAAATGTGAATTGCTCCAGAAATGACATTTTTTTCAATTTACTTGTTCCCGGGGGAGAATTGTTTTTCAGTGATTCCTAAATGTATTATTCCGAACCTGGAAATCAATTCTAACCTGGAAAACTGGAAAGAGGCCTAAGGGGAAAAAGGGAGGAGGGGGTGGGGGGGGGGGGGGGGGGGGGGGGGAGGGGGGAATCTGCTGGGACTTCTGCCTCGCCCACCGAAGGTATAATTATTAAGTAATTAAAGTTCACTTCCTATAAATGCTGATCATTAGGGAGACAGACCTTAGGGATTTTTAGATGTATGACTATTAAATATTTAGAGGGTTTCGTCACATTGATTCCCGACAGAGAGAGCTGTTTGCAAGTAGTAACGTTAAAGCAAAAGACCTCAACTGAAAAGGCCTATTGCTAATAAATACAGAAACGCTTTGCGACTGCTGGGATCCGCGGGTATTTAGAGCATAGTTGCCAGAGATTATCCAATATCTGGTCATTGCTCCTGGAGCAGACAAAACTCCTGCATTTGGGCCTGATGAGGTGATTTATGGCAAATCACAGCCTCAAGTCCTGCCCCTGCCTGGCGATACTGGGAATCATAGCCTTAGGGTGGGCGTGACTTGATGACATCATCTTAATAACACTATGGATAACAGCATTGAATGGCAGGGGGCGGGACTTCAGGCAGTGATTTGCATGAAATCACTTCATTGAATGAGATCAGCTGGAAGGAAGAAAAAGAAAGTCAACAACTATGATTTAGATCTTGCAAACTGGTTGACGATGCGTGTGTTTATAAATGGGTTTGTGAAACAAATTTATTTGCAAATCTAACAGAAAAAACAAGAGAGTAACAGCGCTACATGTGTACTTCCTTGCAAATCTCCCACATTAAAAAATCTTCTGGACATTACAGGGGGGCAGTCAACAATGGCACAGTGTGACAGCCAATTAAATTACTTAAATGCTTTGAAAAGTACAGTTGTGCTCAGTTATACCTTTCCCAAAATCAGGTAAAATTGTGCCATGTATTGTAGGCCCACCTGCTGGTGGAAGTTGAATAGCGCATCAGAAATCATTAAGCCTTTGTTTACTTATCAATTAGCTCCTATCATATACCCCCTGTCCTTCTCTGCTCCAAGCTATAGATGTTTAGCTCCTCTAGTCTGTCTGTGTATGTTGTGTGACACAGGCCATGGACCATTTTAGATGCTCTTCTCTGCTCCAAGCTATACATGTTACTTCCTCTAGTCTGTCTGTATATGTTGTGTGACACAGGCCATAAACCATTTTAGTTGCTCTTCTTTGCACAGTCTCTAATGTGTTTATGTCCTTTTGGAGATACGGCCTCCAAAACTGAACACAGTATTCCAGGTGAGGCCACACCAATGACTTATAAAGTGACATTATTACAGGGATCAGAAACAGCTTTCAAATCTAAGATGCTCATTTTGTGACATGGGGGCTGATCCAGCCCTACGCTGTCCGGCGGTTATACGTCGGGTGTAAGCGTAAGATCGGCTTAAAAGCCAATCTATGCATGCGCCGGGTAGATGTTGCCTGGCGTAGCTACGGCAACGACCGATCGTGGATCGGGTGTCCGTAGTAGCAGCGTAGTAACGCTGGAGGGGGCGTCCCCCTCCGTTACTACGCTGCAGTTAGCGCAGGTAGGTGGGGGGGGGAGGTAATGAGGCTGGGAGGGCGGCATTAGCGTAGCAACCCCACTGTCCCAGCGTAAGAGTGAGGAGGGACTGACAGGACTGACAGGAGAGTGAGAAGGGAGTGACAGGGGAGTGAGGAGGGAGTGACAGGAGAGTGAGAAGGGAGAGACAGGAGAGTGAGAAGGGAGTGACAGGAGAGTGAGAAGGGAGAGACAGGGGAGTGAGGAGGGAGTGACAGGAGAGTGAGAAGGGAGAGACAGGAGAGTGAGAAGGGAGTGACAGGCGAGTGACAGGGCAGTTCACTTCCCTCTGACATACAGATTTTCAGACCTCCGTACATATTTAACACGTAGAAAAAGAATTTTAAATGAACGTTACCTGAAGATGTAAATCCTCCTTTAGAACGTCACTTTCGGGTGATTGAGGATTATTGATGTTTCATATTAATTACATACTGTATCAGGATCAGAATGTTTTATTAAAATGCCATTCCTGCACATTCTATTTTCATAATTTGGATTCTGCTTTTGAGCGTATTTTATCTAGTTTTTCCATTATATATGTTTTTTTTTCCCCCTCATCCATTTCAATTTCTGTTTTAATGTATTCCTTGCCTATTACCTCTCTTCCGCTATCTTTGTTTCTGCACATTGTTCAATTTAAATGACTGTTGATATAATCTTGTTATTTCCCCCTGAGGTCGATGCATTTCTGAGAGCAAAGAAAATGTATTCAAATGGTAGAAGTCAATTCTGTGTCGATGGAAAACATCAGGGCGGCCATCATCTCGGCTCACTGAAGCCTCAGCCTCTGCTTGCATTGTATGAATTAAGCAGAACCTTGGTAGCAAAGCTTTGTGAAGTGGAAGAAACTGTGTAATTCAACAATGTGGCAAACTCCTGATTTGCAAGACACATCTCTGGGTGTCTGAAGTGTAAGTAATTATATTGCAAACCCTAGTAGAAGGCAACCCTTGAACCCAAGCATTGGGTGCTGGACTGCTTTCAAAGGGGAACACAATGAGTACAATGTAATCTAAGAAGTTAGATTGACACTGAAGGCTGAAGGATAAAATAATATACTCTATTCATGCAAAGGTAATATATTTCTGCTTTAAATCTTATCAATTAAAACCAATTCGTTAGTAGTATAAACTCATCCAATTCATTTGATGAAAGTAAGATAAAATCCATGTACTCCCAGAACCAGTGATGTTTCATACACACAGTCCAAAAAAATCATATGACAGTTCCAAATACTGATGTGATATATTGGCCCAATGTCCCATTAAGTTCTACTCCCCCTGAGATGTTGACTCCTGTGTATGCTGACCACAATGAGCAGCTTATTCTATCTTCTTTCATACGACAGAACACTCATCACAGAAGGTATAGGAGATTTGTGGAACATATTCAACGCTGGAATGCAAGTTTATTAGGTTGGAACTTTGAAGGATATGAGTGCACAATGTTTGAATATTAAAGGATATAAGTGTGCTGTGTTGGAATATTAAAGGATATAAGTGTTCTATGCTGGAATGTTGAAGGATATAAATGTTCTGTGTTGAAACATTGATTGATAGACGGTAAGTGTTCTCTGTTGATATGATGTTGAATATAAGTGTTATATCTTGGAATGTTGAAGCATATGAGTGTTCTCTGTTGGAAGGTTAAAGGATATGAGTGTTCTCTGTTGAAATGTTAATGGATATAAGTGTTCTGTGTTGGAATGTTGTTGTATATATGTGTTCTGTATTGGAATGCTGAAGGATATAAGTGTTCTATCTAGGAATCTTGAAGGATATAAGTGTTCTATCTTGGAATGTTAAAGGATATAAGAGTTCTGTGTTGGAATGTTGAAGGATATAAGAGTTCTGTGTTGGAATGTTGTTGGATATAAGAGTTATGTGTTGGATGTTGTTGGATATAAGAGTTCTGTGTTGGAATGTTGTTGGATATAAGAGTTCTGTGTTGGAATGTTGTTGGATGTTGTTGGATATAAGTGTTCTATGTTGGAATGGTGATGGATATAAGAGTTCTCTGTTGGAATGTTGATGTTGATAAGTGTTCTGTGTTGGGACATTAAAGGCTTGAAGGATGTATGTGTTCTATGTTGGAATGTTGAAGAATTGAAGCATGTAAATGTTTTATGTTAGAACGTTGGAAGAAGTGAATGTTCTATGTGGCAATGTTGATGAATTGAAGGATATGAGAGCACGATATTGGAATGTTGAAGGATATAAATGTTCTGTGTTGGAATGCTGAAGTATATAAGTGTTCTGTGTTGGAATGCTGAAGGATATAAGTGTTCTCTGTTGGAATGCTGAAGGATATAAGTGTTCTGTGTTGGAATGCTGAAGGATATAAATGTTCTGTGTTGGAATGCTGAAGGATATGTGTTCTCTGTTGGAATGCTGAAGGATATAAGTGTTCTATGTTGGAATGCTGAAGGATATAAGTGTTCTATGTTGGAATGCTGAAGGATATAAGTGTTCTATGTTGGAATGCTGAAGGATATAAGTGTTCTATGTTGGAATGCTGAAGGATATAAGTGTTCTATGTTGGAATGCTGAAGGATATAAGTGTTCTGTGTTGGAATGCTGAAGGATATAAGTGTTCTATGTTGGAATGCTGAAGGATATAAGTGTTCTATGTTGGAATGCTGAAGGATATAAGTGTTCTATGTTGGAATGCTGAAGGATATAAGTGTTCTATGTTGGAATGCTGAAGGATATAAGTGTTCTATGTTGGAATGCTGAAGGATATAAGTGTTCTATGTTGGAATGCTGAAGGATATAAGTGTTCTATGTTGGAATGCTGAAGGATATAAGTGTTCTATGTTGGAATGCTGAAGGATATAAGTGTTCTGTGTTGGAATGCTGAAGGATATAAGTGTTCTATGTTGGAATGCTGAAGGATATAAGTGTTCTGTGTTGGAATGCTGAAGGACAAGACTGCTTTATGTTTGTATATTAAAGTATGTCAGTGTTCCATACTGCAGTTTTGATATGAGTGTTGTTTTTTGAATGTTAAAGGATTTAAGTGATCTGTATGTAAATATTGCAAGTTGAGTACTGGGAATAAATGAGAGGATCATCGTTTAATTTTGTTGTACACTCTGGTGGCCAAAAAAGACAGCATTGCCTTTGGTTGAATCAGCTGACTGAGATCATCAGCTCCTTAACAAGTTTTCAAGTCACTAGTGTTACAGGACCTGATTCACACTTAAGAGTGAGTTAGGTGCATACAGATGTGCCCCTAATTCACTTTTTCAGACGCCCTGAGGTGACAAACGCCGCCTCTTACAGCATAAATTACTTTAAAGACCACATGGACACTATCTACGTACCGACCTGCTACTTAAATAGCATAAATGACCTACTACAAATGCACAGTAGGTCATTTTGGCCAAATACACACTTAAGAAGCAGAAGCTTCTGTGAATCAGGCCCATTTTATTATTATTATTTTTTTTTATTATTATTTAGTATGTCATTATTTGTGAAGCTTTGCAAATAAAATGTGGTAAACACATTTTGCATGCAGGTTTGTAAGATATTATGTTTTACACAGTTACAGAGCATTACGTGATAACAGTCATAATAATAATAATAATAATAATAATAATAATAATAAATGCACAGCAGATATGAAGCACTAGTGGGCGAGGCATTCTTTTTCTAGAGCAAAGTTATATTGACCATACCATAATTTTAATCTTGAAGCATAAACCTTTTCTACTGGCAGAATTTTATTTATGCAGGTTAATGGGATGAAGTAAATCAAAATGCCCGGCATGCACAGCAGATATGAAGCACTAGTGGGTGAGGCATTCTTTTTCTAGAGCAAAGTTATATTGACCAAACCATAATTTTAATCTTGAAGCATAAACCTTTTCTACTGGCAGAATTTTATTTATGCAGGTTAATGGGATGAAGTAAATCAATGCAAAATGCCCGGACACCCAAAAGAAAAACTGCAAATCAAGGGTCCAAAGAGAAACAACATCTCACAAAAGCAAAAAATAAAAATAAGAAAAAATAACTAAAAAAAAAAAANAATAACAAAAAAAAAAAAAAAAAGAAACCCCTTTGTTTTAATGTATTTAGATTAAGATAATTGGAGTAAAAGAAAAGAATAAAAAAAACAAAATGCTAATCAATTTTGCCAGTGCCCACAGGGCAATGAGATGCAAAGTAAGGAGGACAGAGGAATAAATCACACTTCAGTAAGTTAATGCAATAATCAGATCTCTGAGAACTGTCTGTGTCACTTTATTAATTTGCTATGAGGTCCTCCGGCACAGCGGGCACAGCAGGTACATTACGGAGACTTCATTCGCCCCCCCTTGCACCTTACTGTCTGCCCAGGTCTGGAGGAATTACCAAGATTCTGGAACGGATCTAGATATAAAAACAACTGTTCTGGGTTTGTCCAGAATTGACAGTCTGTGCGCGCAAGTGTAGTACAATCTCCTCATGCGCACAGACTGTCCATGTTCTGAACCCTACCATAAATGTTATTCACCTGCTCCATGTGAAATGGGACAGGTGCATAATGCAGAATCGTGTTTACTGTACGGTTTACATTGATGTTCCCCGGCCACTACATGTATATCAGGTAAGTCACGCCTGCCGTCAGAGGCTGTTACTGCAGCCTCCATTGTGCTGTGTTCCGATGCATAGAAGGCCTCTGTACGCAAGCACAGTACGAGTGGGCAGGGTATTTACGCATTCGGTTAGCGTAAGTACCCTGTTATTATTAATGATGGATCCGGTCCTCTGATATTATACCTTAATATATTGTACCCTCATGTAAACATAAAAGCAGTGCAAATATATATATAAGGCTCTGTTACAATCAAATAAATCTACTGACTAGTATCTCACAATAAAACAGGTTTATAGTGACCTTTATACAATACAAAGAGAGCATCCTAGTGACTGCCACCCAATACAGAGTGCTTCATAGTAACCTTCACCCAATACAGAAAGCATCATCGTGACCTCTGTGTAATACAGACAGCATCTTAGTGACCTCCATGTAATACAGACAGTATCTTAGTGACCTCCATATAATACATACAGCATCTTAGTGCCCTCCATATAATACAGACAGCATCTTAGTGACCTCCATGTAATACAGACAGCATCTTTGAGACCTCCATGTAATACAGACAGCACCTTAGTGACCTTCATGTAATACAGACAGCATCGTAGTGCCCTCCATATAATACAGACAGCATCTTAGTGCCCTCCATATAATAAAGACAGCATCTTAGTGCCCTCCATATAATACAGACAGCATCTTAATGACCTCCATGTAATACAGACAGCATCTTAGAGACCTCAATATAATACAGACAGCATCTTAGAGACCTCCTTATAATACAGACAGCATCTTAGTGACCTCCATGTAATGCAGACAGCATCTTAGTGACTGCTATTCATAAATGCCAACATCCTCAAGGTAGGAGAACTACTATGAAACTAATTAAGCTTAAACATATAAATAAAAATGGGCGGGGGAAGGCATTTATGTGGGCGCGACTAACATGAATCGAACGCACGGAGGACACATACGCACGCAACTGCTCACGGAAAGTTACAAGTGGTCTATGGAGGCCGAGAGAGGGGAGTGTCATGGGTGTGAGGGGGTTGGGCCTGCACCGGCCGTGCGTATACTTGCATACCTTCGAGGAAACGGATCTCTGAATACGGCCCGGATACTTTATGTTGGCCGCGCACTTCCCAGTGCCCCACCCAGCTGCCCCACTCAAATGAGTCTAAAGCCAGTGCTGCTTTTTAATATTACTGGACAATGCTTATGTTTCCCCCCTTGGAAGACTTCTCTCCATCATAAGGGTAGCTGCTTTCTAGCATAATGCAAATTTTTGGCCAAATAAAGGCTGCAAAGCCATACACTATGTCTTGTTATTCAGCAGTTGAGACTAATGCTTAGTAATCACTCATGCCCATCCGAATGTTTCATCTTCGCAAGCTCTTAAGGAAGATTTGCTGGAACTTAATTATCCTGTATATCAAAGCAACATCAAGCCAAGAAGATTCAAACTGTGTACTGCTCCAATAATCTTTATATTTCTAAACATTTAGCTACATGACTCTGGCTGATATTTTACCATCTTTTTTTATTTATTTATTTTTAAGGAAATGGGTTTAATAGAAAGACTTTGAAAAGTAAGTGAATTGACCGGGGCGGAGGTTGGGGGCTGATAAATACTGAGCTCAGTTGGATTTCAGATTATTTGTCTTGTTCCTGTCTAATATAATCTTTTTGAGGAATTCTTCCTTTTTGATTACACGAAGATGAGCCACTTAATTTCTTTTACCAGCTGACAGTGAAGAGCTCGCTGAATTGATTGTATAAATAGAGCAGAGAATTAATGCTGGGTGCGGTAAAGAGGAGCACATGAGGAAAAGAGGTAGATAAAGATTCTCCGGGAACCCTTAGAGGAGAAGTGCTGGGTTGTTCACAGAAATTTAGGTCTTGGAAGAAGACTCAATGGTTCCCTAGGATGAGCCAAATGGTCCAACGACAACTCGTGAACAATTTTGGTAACTGGATATTTTACTCTGTGTACTAGTGAAGGCAAATGTAATGTGTCTGTACCAGTCATAGACACATAGACCCACAAGAATGTTGTTACCTGGTGCCATGGTCTTTTTTCCGAAAGACCATTGTATGGTTGTGGAATATAGACTGCCGGCAATTACCCCACCCTACCCTTTCCTAACCCTAACCATAACCCTACCCTTTCCTAACCCTAACCCTACCCTTTCCTAACCCTAACCCTCTGTTTCCCGCATCCTAACCCTAACTGTCTCTAACCCTGACCTTTCCCTTCTTCTGCCTTAACCTAACACTGCCCTAACCCAGCATGCCCTGCAGCCTAACCCTAACCCTCCTTGTCCCACAGTCTAACTCTAACCCACCATGCCATGCCCCGCAGTCTAACCCTAACCCTCCTTGTCCCACAGTCTAACTCTAACCCTCCATACCCTGCAGCCTAACCCTAACCCTCCTTGTCCCGTAGCCTAACCCTAACCCTATATCATTTTCGAAAGGGCCGTTTTCTCCCATTCAGTTTCGAACTGGCTGTGGTTTCGATTGCATATTCCTCAATGAGACATAGCAATCGATCCACGGAGCACTGAACACGGTTCTCCAAAACGTAAGCCTGAAAACTACCCCGACCCTTCCCCTAATTCTAACCCTCCCCTTCCATTACCCTAACCCTCCCTTCCCCACAGCTTGACCCTAACCCTCCCTTCCCCGCAGCCTGACCCTAACCCTCCCTCCCCTGCAGCCTGACCCTAACCCTCCCTTCCCCGCAGCCTGACCCTAACCCTCCCTCCCCTGCAGCCTGACACTAATTTTCCCTTCCCCGCAGCCTGACCCTAACACTGGAGAGGTTACTCACCTTTCCCGTGGTGCTGCTCCTGTGGTAGCGGTGGTGGTGTTTCCGAAAATTAATGGGTGAGAATACTGATCGGCACACTCACCCATTCTGAAATAAAAAAATTCTAAAATGGCGGGGTATTCAAAATAGGGACATCCAAAAAGCAACTTTCGAATGCCCCTATTTTGGAAATCCCTCATTCTATGCGGGAACTGCAAGCGGTAAAAAAGGAAGGGGGAGAGAAAAATAATATCTACATGCAATACTGAGAAGACAGGTGTGAGGCATGTAACACTGCTGTCACATCTTTATCTTAGTTATTTTATGTTTATTTATTTTTTTACTCTTTTTCTCTCACTTTGTCATGTAGAATGTTTCATCAGCGTCTAATCAATTCAAGGGCCCTCAAAACCCCACTAAGGATCCAGCGCGGAGAGTGGATGGAGACGCGACGATTCATTGCTGCGCACAATCAGCTAAAAGACACATTCCAAGCATCAGACGCTACTTATCACCACCAGCATAAACATTAGGCAATCCCATGAATAATATCAGGTCAGGGAAATGAATACTAACGTTATTAATAAGGCAAACGCCTGACCTCAAAATAGATTTTTTTGTTTTTATATTTTTACTTTTAGATAGAGAATTAAAACTGCTCAGATTAAAACAAACAGGAGGTCAAATACTTGTTATTTTGGAATTGATAGAACATCAGAGAGATCTGTTAATACGCTCTTTCCAGGACCTCGTTACTTTTCACACTGTTCTTATTCCCGTTAATGATGTTGAAGGCAGTTAATGATGAGAAAACAAGTGTGAGCCGTATAGAAAGTGATAGTATCACTCGCTGATTGTGTTATTCTTGCTGAAAGGCATATAAATTAGCCTCATTTGCATACATGATCCTCGATCCTGCGTTCAGTGAGACAATTAAGGCTAGTCAAGACGTCCATGGTGGATATAACTTATTATCAACATTCCTAAGCAGAATCAAATTGCAGGATGACAGAGCTTGTGTCATGTGACTTAATGGGTTTGATTCAGAGATTGAAGATGCAGAAAAATTCAAGTTACAACTTTCAGAGGGAGGAAAATGAAAACATGGAAGGTGAAGTTTTATAGCTGAACTCTAAATTAGAGCTTGAAAAGAAGTCTTTGGAACGGATCCAGAATTACGGAACGATACGCAATTTGCATGTTCTGAATGCATAAGTACTCTGTAAGACTTTCCGACAGTAGGGTGGGACGACAAGCCATGTGCTATGGTGGCGGGGGGGTATTTAATTTGTACAGTAAGGAGGAGTGCAGCTGCTATGGGGCACGGAGGAGAGGCAGGCCGGTGGTAGCTGCTCCCATGCCCTGTAAGCAAGCTGCCAGAGGCTGACAGCTTAAAAACAGCGATCGGCGCTCCATATATGAGAGTATGTATGTATTGTGCTGTAGCTCTCAGCACTCCATACATGGCCGAGTGTCGAGCACTGTTTTAAGCTTCTATCAGGCAGCGCACCCACCTAACCCCGTCCCCAGCTGCTCCTAGTAGCGCCCATCCTGACTCAGCAAGGAGGAGTCTGTCACCTTACGCCCCCTGCTGTCATAACTTTGCTTGTGCTGTAGAGGAGTTCTGAATCCGATCCTTTGTGTGCAATAAGTGAAATGATCCAGTATTTTCCAGCATGCATAAATCAAATGAATTTACACCCCCTCACATTGCAACACGCTTTGTACAGGGGCAAATGTACAGCTTTTTGTGCAGTTTCTCCTAAATTACTCTGGATTAGCCCCTTATGTTTTTAAAGCTGTGTAAGTACCTCAAGGGCTTATTCACACTAAAGACAGATGGGTTGACAGACAATGGAGTAATAAAGCTTCCAATAAGGGACAATTGAGGTGTTTCCTATAGCACCCAATCAGATTCTATATCTATTAACAGATGGAATTTGATTGGTTACTGGCGATAGTCTAATTGCAAGGGAGGGACAGCAATAGAAAATGTTCAATTTAAATAAAGATAAATATATTTTTATATATATTGGAATAATTATAAAAATTGTTCTTTAGCAATATTAGGGTTTGAGTTTCAATGCATATCTGCAAACACAGACAGATCCCTTCCTGAACTGACAAATATTTCATAAACGTGTGTGTCCGGGCAGCCTAAGATGGCCAAGACATGCCGATAAGGATGTGCTTGGCACGAACGAGGGCACGTGATACTAACATTAAGCAAACTTAAACTGTGCATATATGGAATGTAGAAAGTAAAAAGTACCAATTAACTTCCTTTAAACATGTTTATAACCTAATAAGGTAGGGAGTTATGGCTCTGTTACTGTCAGGGTATACAGCTCTTAGATCAGTTCCCCAGCCTTGCTTACAGGACTGACTGACTGACTGACAGACAGCAGGAGTCCAGCTCGACCACAATCAAGACAGGGTCTCCTGGACCCTAGCTGAACATTATCAATAAATAACTACCAACCAAAGCTAAGTAATATTCATGTATTTTGCTTAATTCTCTATAAAATATTATAGTTGATTAAGAATTGTCTTGTGTTGTCTCCTTTAACTCCTAGTATTTAAAGAACCCTTGTGTTAAACAGAAAGTTAGATTATCGCACAGTGCACAATATTTTTGTGTTAAGGGGTTAATGAAGCCCTTAACCAGTTAACTCATTGGCCCACACACAATAGCTCACACATTTAAAGTATTTCACACACACTGATGAAAAGAAAAACCCGTATTCTCTGTTTACCTAGCGACAATGCAGAATTCATTATGTGATAAACAAAACACCAAACTTGCAATCAGTGGAGAATAGCGCTGATCAAACTAATGTCTAACACACAATATGGCAGGAAGCCGACTTCTATTCTGACCTGACCTGGACATTTTTTTTTTTTTTTGCACAATCCTAGGATTTTACATTTACAACGATCCATGTAATGGACTGTCGGATTAGCCTGTCTCTCACTAGATAATACCAAGCTCGGTTCTCTTACGTTATCTAGGAGAATAAGCATGCAGGGAAGCAGAAAGATCAAAATCTTAAAATGTCTATTTAATAAGCCCATAAGGGTGAATGGTGGTGTCATATATATATATATTTTTTTTTTCTTGGTCGATTCTGTTTAATCTAAATTGGCTGTCCAAAAATAAAAAAAATTAGAAAAGTCTAATGCTAGCAATCACCTCCGACCTTTCTCCTGTAAAAAAGGTTTTAGAGAAATATGGTATTAATGTAAATGTTTGGATATATAAGTTATTTATGTTTTATATTTATTATTATTATTATTATTATTATTATTATTATTAATTTTATGATTATGATTATTATTATTATTATTATTATTATACCGTATTCAGACTTCGTTTTAAATAAGGGATACACGGGTTCGCAAAAATACGCACCTATGTTACAAGGCCTTCACCCATGACACTCCCCTCAAACTTACGGACTTAGGCTGACTTCCGCCATAGGGCAACCTTATCTCTACGTGCGTATATTTGAGCTGAAGTTGCTAAGGTCTGTGCATACATTACTAACCGCGCCCATATTAGGTCATTTAAATGCCTCCCCCCGCCCACTTTCACTTAACTTCCAATGTACGGTGGTCTGCCGCGCCCCTTCAGACGTATCTCACTAAGCACAGACGTAAAGTACATGTGTAATGGATTTCCGTGCCTAAATCCTATGTAGCTTGCGTAAAATAAGTTACTACACATGCGCAGTTCAACTATACCTAAAAATACGCACGGGAAAAGTAGCAAAATCGTAATTGTGAATACACTCCATTATTATTATTAGTATTATTAGTAGTAGTAGTAGTAGTAGTAGTAGTAGTAGTATTATTATTAGTAGTAGTAGTATTAGTATTATTATTACAATATAACATTATTATATTGGGCTTCAGTTTTTTATTTATTATTTTGTGTGGAGGGGAAATTGAACATGCATGGCCACTGGCCACTCTCATTTCCCTACCGAGAACCCTTCCAATTCAAACCCCTACACCCAAGTACCATCGCCACCCCTTCCGTATATCCCAAGACACTTCACTCTCTAACCATGGCCTTCCTAGCCACAAGGCTCCCCAAGCTATAGCTCTGGTAACAAAGGGCCTGATCCAGAGCTACGCTGGGCCTCTGTTACAGCCAGCGTAGCTCTGGTGCACCCCCCCTGTGTGAGCGTAGACACAGTTACGCCGACTGAAGGCTGCCCTAACTTCAACCGGCCTAACTGTGTGTAACGACGCTCACACAGGAGCGTAATCTGTTAAACCCAGCCCTCACTACCTAATTACCCTCCCTCCCCCCGCCTACAACGTAGTTACGGCACAGCACGCCTCTTCATCTGTATTGTAGTTACAGACGCATGATTCAGTGCACCCTGAATCATGGATGACACCAGGCAACATCTGCCCGGCACATGCGCAGAACGGCAAATATGCCTTTCTTACACATACGGCCGCAGTAAGAACGCCGGGGGCCGTAGCTCTAGATCTGGCCCAAAGACTCTTTTTGGGAGTAAAGGGTTAATGTGACACACGCAAGCAGCGTTAGTCTGCAATTAGCACCTCCGAGGTATGTAGATGAAGATCTGTGTAGATAATTAAAAATGGATTGAAAAGCAGCACACAGACACATTATCTCTCACAACACGAGCAATCTGTCCGTTTTACTGATTTACATTGCGCCCAGACTTGTTGTGACAATGTCACTCACTCAGCAACGATTTCCTGCCGCCGCTGCCTCCGCCGCCATATTCACGGCTCAAAAGTTAATCAGCGGCAACTTAAACATAACCTATACATTAGGAATTCCCATGCGCAAATCTTCTAGGAGGAACAGGTGATTAAACGGCAGCAATTCTGCCAGCAATTAGTAATCAGGCGCTTGTTCCCTTTTAAATAATTAATGAAACGAATGGTTCTGTCACTGCAGGTGAACGAGAAAAAAAAAAAGTTGGAATACGTCGTTAGGCGATGAATATACAAACTGCTAATCTATGTACCATTAAAACCATGCATAAAATAATAATACATGAATAAGTAACAAACATGATTCAAATACAAGCCTGTTATGTTAAATGCCATGGAATATTTTATACAACCAATTATATCACCCTAATGTATTTCTATCACATTCAAATTTCTATTATTATTATTATTATTATTTTTAATTATTATTATTATTATTATTATTATCATGTTTATTTATTATTATTAT
>WWET01000085.1:39233-57898 GCA_011038615.1 Limnodynastes dumerilii | reverse complement strand
ATTATATAAAGGAAGAGGTGTAATAGAACATGAGGTCATGTGTATATACTGGAGGGTGACAGGTACTGGAGGGTGACAGGTACAGGAGGGGGCATTATATAAAGGATGAGGTGTAATAGAACATGAGGACATGTGTATATAACTGGAGGGTGACAGGTACAGGAGGGACATTATATAAAGGAAGAGGTGTAATAGAACATGAGGACATGTGTATATACTGGAGGGTGACTGGTACAGGAGGGGACATTATATAAATGAAGAGGTGTAATAGAACACGAAGGCATGAATATAAACTGGAGGGTGACAGGTACAGGAGGGACATTATATAAAGGAAGAGGTGTAATAGAACACAAGGACATGAATATAAAATGGAGAGTGGTGGGTTCAGAAGAAATGTGCGGATAATGACGTCACTGAAAGGGTGATAGATAAGTGGAATATCCTCCCATTTGAGGGAGTAGAGGTAACACAGTAGAACAGTGTAAACATGCTTGGGATAAATATAAGGAGATCCTAAATCTCAAACTAAATTGAGGGTAAATAGGGTTTAGGGTCAGTATAGTTATAAATAAACAACTGTGCAGAGTGGATGGGCCCTGTGGCTCTTATCTGCCGTCACTTTCTATGTTTCTAGGTCGCACTTGCACCAATTTTTTTTTCCAAATTGACAGCTGACACAAAATGAGCTGTTTATGTACTTTAAGTTGTTAATGAAAACATTACATTTATATAGTATTTTCTCTATAGAAGGTCAGATCCAGACTTCGGAACGTTACCCCATTTACACACGCAGAGTACGTAATTAAGACGAATTGAGGGGAGGGTGCGTTTTACTCAAATAACTTCTATCCTACGGAACTACAGACAGAAAAATGCCTTCCACAAGCCGAACGTCGGACAGAAGTCTGAAAAAAAATTGCTTATCAGTGCAAACTGCCGGCATATCAGAGCATCGGACGGTCAAGCTGCACCCTGCAAAACACCTAAATGTACCTGTACCCTCACATTGCAAAATGCTTTGTCCAAGTTCAGATTTGCACCTTTTTTAAACAGTTGCTGCTAAATCTAGATCTGTCCAGTGCTTTATTTACCCCGGAACGGTGTTCCGGAACCTTTATTTGACGGATTTTCCAAGTTTTAAATGTTTCAGTGGCAAAATCATGAAAACGGGGCATGCGGCTACTTGTGTGTCCAGTCGGATGCATGCGTACGACGTCCGCGCTGGTTGTGATGACACTGCTCCGCTTGTGATTGGTCGTGTGGTCGCACGCGAGTTGATGTGAGTTCCAGCACCTTTTTCCTTACAAATAAAGCACTGGATCTGCCCCAATATGTGGGTGAGACCGGGCACTCCTTGAACTCTCTATGCCACCGTGCCGATGCCAGATCAGGGCACCCGAGCTCCTCCCGCGTGTCGTGTCTTTATCGTCCATTTTATACCCTTTCATCAGGATGTGAATGACTTTTGTCAGAACTCTTCCAGAGGCAGAAGGTAGGCCGATAAGTGGAACTAACTCTGTATGACTGATTTTAATGAAAAGTCAGTTATTTAGAAATGAAACGGAAATATTTCCAAGTCCCTCAATAGCTCGGGGTAAAACAACATTATTTCCACTTATTTCTTCTGTTGCTTGTGTTAGGAGACGAAAAGTCTTCCGCTGTGGCATTTGGAATGTCTAAATAGATTTGCAGTCAGTCTCGTTGCCTCAGAAGGCTCTGAAGATAATAATAGTAATAATAATAATTGATAAAAAGAATGGTAAATTCCTGCCTTACAGAGAGATGCATTTCTCAGGGGGTCACAAGACAGGTGAGCATCTATGATAGACCTGGCAAACCTGTGGCTCTACAGGCATTGTGAAACTACCACTTCCAGTATGCTTTGTCACACATCAGCTATGTCTATGCAGGTAAAGCATGGTGGGACTTGTAGTTCCACAGGTTGACCATTCCTGATCTATGAGAATTTTCGGGTAAAATCAAGGGAAAAGCAATGTTAAATAATCCAATGCCCCCATACCGTTCTGGTCGGCCCTTTTCCGACAATGATACAGCCGCCAGCTAATTGGGGGCTTGCACTAATTTAACTCTAAATTGCTGTGTATAAAGCCTCTCAGTATATGTGGGTTATATGCAACAGCAACCAGTGTTTCTGTGCCAAGCATTTACACCCCTTAAATTGCAACTGGACTGGAGCCAATGTACATTAGATGAGGATTATTGGACTGGATCCAGACTTCATAAGGACAAGCTATCTCCGCACAACACATCTGGAAACAGCCTGTGCATGAGCAGAGCAAGGGAATTGTTCATCAGACCTCACCCGTCCAAAGAAGAGGACCATGCGGGAAGGGGGGGTTTCCGGTCCCCACTAAGAACGGCCTTATTTCGATCTGGCTGGGATATCAATTACTTATGTCTTGATGAGGCATAGCAATCGATCCCCGAACATGGTGCTCCGATAGGTAAGCCTTAAAACTAACCCCAACCCTTCCCCTAATTCTGACCCTTACCCTCCCCTTCCATTACCCCAACCCTCCCTTCTCTGCAGCCTGACCTTAACCTTCCCTTCCCCGCAGCCTGACCCTAACCTTCGCTTCCCCGCAGCCTGACCCGTTCTCTCCCAGCCAGTTCTGACTGGAAAATCAATTCATTTTGCCTCGAAGAGGCAAAGCAATTAATTCCTGGAGTTCTGAACACGGTGCTACGAAAGGTAAGTAAAACATCTAACCCCAACCCTTTTCCCTAATCCTTATCCTAACCCTCCACTTCCATGACCCTAACCCTAACCCTACCTTCCCTGCAGCCTTGACAATAACCCCCCCTTCCCTGCAGCCTGACCTTAACCCTCCCTTCCCCATAGCCTGATCCTAACCCTCCCTTCCCTGCAGCCTGACCCTATCCCTCCTTTCCTGCAGCCTGACCCCATCCCTCCCTTCCCTTCAGCCCGACTCTAACCCTCCCTACCCCACAGCCTGACTCTAACACTGCCTTCCCCATAGCCTGACCCTAACCTTCCCTTCTCTATGGCCTAACCCTAAGACCCGCCCTCCCTACAGCTTCACCTTAACCCTCCCCTTCTATGGTTCTAACCCTAACCCTCCCTTCCTAAGAGTTTAACCCTACCCCTCCCTAACACTAAAAGACCCCAGGGAGGTTAATCAGCGGCGGGTGCAGTGAGTCCGGCAAACATGAATCGGCACACTCACCTATTCATAAAAAAAATCTAAAATGGCTGCCATTGGAAATAGAGAGACAAAAATGAACTTTCGGCTTTCTCTATTTCTAAAGGCAGCCCATCGGAGCGGGGACTCCCACCGGGATGGGGGGGGGGGTACGGAATTATCTTCCGCAATGGACGCTATCGCTTGGTATTAAGTCTGGATCCAGCCCATTGTCATTAAACCCCATGTGTGTTAATACATGTGTCACACTGAAGGCCAATACATGGTCCCTACTTCTGTCCTATCACACATTGGGCCTTATTCAGACATAATAGCGGCAGGCAATTTATGCACGCCGTATGCGTAAACCTGGCTGTAGGAACGCACTGAGCACGTGCGCAGCAGATGTTACTCATCGTAACACTGATCATACGTAACTTGTATGTAACTCCATACGATAGGGTGTGTCATCCGAATATACGCATTTACAGACCTCAAAAAGGGCGGGGCCTAACAAGCTATTTAAGTTCCACCCCTTTTTCAGATGGTGAATAGGGACAGTCCCAGTGCAGGGGAAGGGATGGCTCGTTCGGCTTCTATTTCCTCCCACTGGCAGATCCTGGAGGGAAGATATAGTTACCGAATGGGCCCCCCTTCCACTGCCAACCTTGATATGCGGACTTATCTGCAGGATGAATGCCACAGGGCCCCCTGTTCTGACCGGCCGTGTGCACCGAACACCCTGCTCCCATTACAGATACACCTATGTCTGTACTTAGGTACGCTTGCATACGTAAAATGATCATAAATCTGAATCAAGCCCATTGCCCCTTCAATAACTCCAGGAATTTATGCCACGGAATGCCTTGTGCGCTATTATCACTTAATCTGAACAGACCAGAACAGCTCACCGCCTCTGGGTAACACAGACGAAGGCAGGACGGATATTTTAATCCCTGTTGCAGGTAGAATACTTTAGACGGTGTTTCTTTTCAAAGGTGTCACATTCATCTATCCGTTTTGGTGAAGCGTACCCAGCTATAGCTTATTCAGAGGCTTTGGGGAGAGCTGGTCCCTAGAGATTATCCTCTGCGGCTGTCCTGTTTTATAAATCTAATAAGGACAGAGCAGGGAGATGGGTTCTGGGATCAGATGAAGCTTTTCCTGATATTTTCTTGGATGGATAAAAATCTTATATAATTCTAGGTTTTCGTCTTTTAGATGATATGTAATCGCCTCATTAGCTGTACTCAGCAAGCATTAGCGCTGCAGGTCCTCAAATAAAAAACAAGTAGAACATTTTATTATTGGCATTTTTTTGTTGTTTTTTAATTCATAGCTCAGGAAAAAAAACCAACGGTCACAGATTGTCTATAAAACTGGCTGCTAACTAGAGATGGAATTGTCAGGTTGTAGAGACAGCTAATTAGTGTACATGCAGCACACAGCAGCTTTGCAATATTACAGTCATTTTGTGTTGCTTTGGTACATTTTTTTTATACTATTAATATATTCTATACTATATTCTATACTATACACTATTCTATGCATTATACATACCTGCCAACATTTGAAATGGGGTTTATAATTCCTGCCCAAACTCCACCCACTTCCTGCCCAAACTCCACCTAGATCCTGCCCAAACCCCTCCCCTTTGCCAGGGCTTGCATGGGTCAAAATAAAAATAATATGAAAAAACATAAATAAAAATTTAAATAAAAAAAACCCTGTCTCCAGTCTGGTCCACTTATTAGGACAAACTGGGAGGCGGTCGGGGCAGCGGGTCAGTCATTCAAAATCGGGACTGTCCCACTGTAATTGGGACAGTTGGTAAGTATGCTGTATATACTATACTATAATATACAATAAAATACTAAACTATGCTATGCTATAATATGCTATACTATACTATGCTATGCTATACTATGCTGTGCTATACTATGCTATACTATACTATGCTATGCTATACTATGCTATACTATACTATGCTGTGCTATACTATACTATGCTATACTATACTATACTATACTATACTATGCTATGCTATACTATACTATGCTATGCTACACTATACTATACTATACTATACTAAAAATAAAATACTAAACTATGCTATGCTATACTATACTATACTATGCTATGCTATACTATGCTATACTATGCTATACTATACTATGCTGTGCTATACTATACTATACTATGCTATGCTATACTATAATATGCTATTCTATGCTATACTATACTATACTATACTATACTATTTTATGCTATACTATACTATGCTATGCTATGCTATGCTACACTATACTATACTATGCTATACTATGCTATGCTATACTATACTATGCTATACTATATTATATTATACTATGCTATACTATACTATACTATGCTATGCTATATTATACTATGCTATTCTTTGCTATGCTATGCTATGCTATGCTATACTATTCTAAACTAGGCTATGCTATACTATGCTATACTATGCTATGCTATACTATACTATGCTATACTATATTATATTATACTATGCTATACTATACTATGCTATGCTATGCTACACTATACTATACTATGCTATACTATGCTATGCTATACTATACTATGCTATACTATATTATATTATACTATGCTATGCTATACTATACTATACTATACTATACTATGCTATTCTATTTATTTTATACTTTATACTATACCGTATTCTAATCTATACTATAATATTAATATGCAATACTATACTATAATATAAGATACTATATTATACTATTTTATACCAAAAAATAAATAAAACATTTGCTCTGTTTTTTGTAATGACACAGATATAGGGAGTGAATGAGACGTTATTAGATGTTACGTCTAATAATGCGATGTTACCCTGTGTTATTGCACAAGTGTGTGAGTTCAGTCGAATGGACCCTGCCTTAATTCACATGTCTCCATAGCATGGCCGCCCTTAATCACGCTGTAACTGTGCAACTGAATAATAAACCCCTCTTACTGGGGACGGCAACCCACCCTGCAGCTGGAACACATCATTAAAAAAAAAATTATTACAATGGTGGTACTTGTAGTATACACATACACGGTATACACGGTATACACAGTACCCAACAAATCTACTGGAATGTTCCCAACTCTCAAGAAATTTAGGCAACACACCTGGAGAGTGGGCAATCCTACTGCATTTGGTCCGCAGCGGGTCATGATGACTGAAATGAATCATGAATTTCCTCTCACCTCCCAGTTAAGCCACAGCTAATTGCTTTATCCCTCAAGCCCCGCCTACCCCTATACTGACCCAGAGCCTTTGAAAAACACGCGTCTTGCGTGGATAAATCATAGGATTTGTGGGGTTTCCTGGTCTCCCTCTTTATCATCCAGCCCTGATCAAGAGCTAGGGTTATGCCATGTCTTCAGTCTGACACTTATGCATTAATAGATCGCGTTTCACAATTAATACATCGATCCGGCTGTCTGATCTCCAGTAATAGCCGGATGTAGCAGAGATTCTGACTCTGCAATCTGAAGGTCACCATGTTCTTTAGACAGACACCAAGATATGCTTCATAATTTCCTGCGGGGGGAATTGATCAAAATTCATTATTCGATCTCCGTCCTGTTTTGGTCTGTCTGCATTTTGCATGAAGCGTGCTATTGATTTGTGTGGTCAGACAGTCCTATTTATCAGACGTGTAAAATCTACTCAATGCTTTTTTGCTTTTAATATTACTGCACAGAACAGGACACGTGCTCACAGAATCTAAATCACTGCGCACTTTATAGAGAACATCCAAAAGTTACACACACAGTTCACAGAAAGTGTATCATAAATATTTCAGGAACTTGCTAGAACTAAAGAGATGTAAGGTAAGGCTGCAAAGGAACAACCCTTAATTGCCAGCTGGACGTTCATACGTTATGTCAAGGAACTGAACAGGGACATGCAGGAGTCAAGGAAAGGCGTCCCCAAATCTGGTAATAAATTCATGTGTGAGTGTTGCTGCTAAAAGTGTAAGAGGATTGTATTCATGCATAGATGTCCCTCCTGTCATATATATATATATGTTGTTAATCCTAATCACAGCCTAATCCTAACCCTAACCACAGCCTAACCCCAACCCTAACCACAGTCTAACCCCAACCCTAGCCTAACCCCAATCCTAACCACAGCCTAATCCTAAACATTGCCTAACCCCAACAATAACCGCAGCCTAATCCTTAGAACAGCCTAACCCTCACCGCAGCCTAATCCTAAACAAAGCCTAACCCCAATCCTAACCGCAGTCTAATCCTAAACATAGCCTAACCCCAACAATAACCGCAGCCTAATTCTAAACATAGCCTAACCCCAACAATCACCGCAGCCTAATCCTAAACATAGCCTAACCCCAACAATAACCGCAGCCTAAACCTTAGAACAGCCTAAGCCCAACCCTAACCGCAGTCTAATCCTAAACAAAGCCTAACCCCAATCCTAACCGCAGTCTAATCCTAAACAAAACCTAACCCCAATCCTAACCGCAGCCTAATCCTAACAACAGCCTAATCTCAACCCTATCCACAGCCTAACCCTAACCGCAGCCTAATCCTAAACAAAGCCTAACCCCAATCCTAACCGCAGTCTAATCCTAACCTTAACCACAGCCTAACCCCAACCCTAACCGCAGCCTAATCCTAACCTTAACCACAGCCTAACCCCAACCCTAACCGCAGCCTAATTCTAACCCTAACCTAACCCCAACCCTAACCACAGCCTAATTCTAACTAAATAATGACTAACCACTGCCTTCCCGCCAACCTGATATAACGGGAGAGAGGGAGGGTAACAAATCCAGCAGGCAGGAGGAAAAAAGGGAAAGACCCACCAACTGCAGAGGGCTTAAAGAACTTCCCTCCAGGGGACCACCTCTCTTACTCCATTGGCCCCCAATACCCAAACAAGTAAACAACCTGCTAGGGCCTACCATTCCCCAACCCAGGGTTTAATTGCCTTCGGGCTAAATAAATTAACCCTCAGTTATTCTAAGCTGGTCTTAGTGTGGTGCATCAGATGAAATGCTGGGGTCAGAAGAAGTTTCTCTAACGCGCCTTTCACTGGCGGCACAAATCGACCCATCAGTCTCACCAGTAATAGCGCGCCTGATACTGAGTTATACTGATAGCGCGAGATGCCCTGCCACTGGCCGCACTAGTGGAGTAATCCGCAGTGTTGAATAATCAAACAGTACAGTGGAGAAGGGGGAGGAGCTCTCCAAAAGCAGATGTACCCAGCCTCAAATGTCAAAGGGCCCCATATCACACCGAGGGTGCTTACTTCTCCGACGGCACTAACCATCCACCGCTGAGGTATGATTGGGAAGATAGTCCAGGAGCTGAAAAAGCTTTACATCGGTGTCAGATGATTTAGGCCGAATCCTTTAGCAAGCTGGTTGGTAAGTTAATAGAAACAGTCAAATTTTGGAAGCTAGAAGAGCAGAGTGCACATATAAAAAGCTGGTCTCCTTGCACCTTTACGCGTTTCACCATATCAGCCTTATGGTTTCCTCAGAAGGAACACTATACACAGCCTAACCCCAACCCTAACCGCAGCCTAATCCTAACCTTAACCACAGCCTAACCGCAACCCTAACCGCAGCCTAATTCTAACCACAGCCTAACCCTAACCCTAACCACAGCCTAATCCTAACCCTAACCACAGCCTAACCCCAACCCTAACAGTAGCCTAATTCTAACCACAGCCTAACCCCAACCCTAACCACAGCCTAATCTTAACCTCCTTTTTCTCTGCAGTTTAACCCTTACCTTCTTCTTCTCTTTACTCTTCTCTGTCTAACTCTAGCCCTACAGCAGCCTAACTCTAACCCTAACCACAGCTGAACCCTAACCCTAACATGTTCTATTTTACTCACCTGTCCACACCACGCCACATCTCTGTCATGTGGCTGTCCTTAGAGGCAGCGGCGTCAAGCAAGGATCGGTCGGAATGGCTAGCGACTGATACACCACCATATCCCAACTGTACCATATGCATACTTCCCCCTCCCACAAAGCAGAAACACTCTCAACCTTCCGTCCCAAACTGCCCCATCGTGAAATGATCCATGGATGGAAATCCTGATCCGTGTTGGAAATGTGTCAAAAATTGTGTGTTTCCCCAAATAATTGCCATGCCTCGATTGCTAGATGAGTTACCCACTTCCCAGCATCCTGTGCTGTGCTTGCTTAGTGAAACCCCCTCCACCCCCAACCGCATATTATGTTCTAAATTCTTAGCTTTTACACTAAAGAAAGAAGAAATAACAGACATAAAAGAGTAATTCATGGCTGTTCATGGGCAATAACTTCAGAGTTATGTTATTCAAATGTATGCATCTTTGCACTTAAAGATTACCAGTTATTTTGCAAAATATTCATCGACATTAAGAGAATCCTGTTATTGTCAGCAGAATTCAAATTTGCAAAATAGATGCAGAGGACGTGTGTACACTGGTGATTTACTTCTCTTCTGTATATGAAACGATAGGATAATGTTAATCCTAAAAATGATTGAGATTTTTGCGCCTTTCATACTCTATGACATCAAAGCAGATATTTAAACGATATTTTTTTATCCATCCGGCAATCCAAACTCTCCCTTTATGCAAGAAAAAAAGAATCTATATATCCTTCTCCAGTGAGTTGGTAGATAGGGTGAATATAATTTAGATTAGATTGTTTTATTTGATTATGGAGATTGTTTTTTTTTAATGTTGTTGTTGTTGATAGTCTCCTGATGCGCTTTTGACTAAATCCCCAGAATAAAACAGCGGGGAGTGTCCATTTTCTTGTAGACCGGCTTGTTCTTCTATGCAGATAACAAAGTGAAAATAGTCATTTAGTTTGTAATATCCATGGCTTGCAGTGTGCTATCCAAACATGGAAGCCGATTCCAGATTTCTGAAATGAACCAGAGTTCCAATCGTTAGGACCGGAAAAAAAATACGCGCTTTTTGAGAACGCGATTGCGCCGTCATATTTTTACTGATCATCAAAAGCAAGACTCCTAAGAAAAGTGCAGATGTTGTCTATAGCAACCAATCAGATTTTAGCTCTCACTTTCCTATTACATACTAGAAAATGTCATCTAGATTCTGATTGGTTGCTATGGGCAACATCTGCACTTTTCCGTTCCCGTGGCTTAGTAAATCTGGCCTCTGCGCTTTTATTTTTACAATTGATGCGTTTCATATGATGAGGTGTGTGTGAGAGCATAGCTGCCGTAAAGTCCGCCTGCGAGAGGGGAGTGACATAGGTGCGCGGTTCCCTTTTACGTGCAGACAATCGGACCTGCGCATGTACGGAAGGAGGTTGGGATCACGTCCTATATTATTCAATTTCACTTCACTACTGCAAAGCAGCGATGCAGTAAGTTCTTCCCTGGTGCCCAGAAGCAAGGGGGCTGGACGCGGCATTGGCGTGACATCATGGCGATACGCAGTGCATTCCTGGGAAGAGGTAAGTAAAATCCTTTCAACGGAGTCCCATAGCTATATTACTGGCTTGGGGCCATTACCGGAGCCTTCAGAAGGTAAGTGCAAGACAAGTCACTGGAACAATGGAACAGACCCTCCAACATGACCCATTCCATTAGGTACAATATACTCCGCTCCTGAGCTTCCAACTGTCACTCACCTGGTGAAATGACTTAACTGATATTTAAAAAACTATTTGTCTCTTTAGCACAGGTGGTTACCATAGTAACTGACAATAGGAAACCGAGGAGCAGAGTATTTGTACCTAATGGAATGGGTCATGTTGGAGAGTATGTGGAAGTGCCCCCCCCTTGCTGGCTAGCGCCCGGAGCTTCCATTGCCTCCACTGTGAAAGGGAGTTTTGCACGTACTTTCCATCAGAAGAGCTGTGCAGAGGGTTTAAGCAGCCCTTTAATTGCAGACCGGAGAAAATACAAAGTCTGACCCAGATCCTTTAAAGAAGTTTTTGCAGACTTGATGCTGCACTTTATTTATTTTTTTTTACCTATAAAGAAAATGCTCCCTCTATTCCCTGAGCCGGCCCGGAAGGTCAGCGAGGATGTTTTGTAAGCAACTTGGCCATCCTATTAAACGCAACCTCAGAAACACACTCGGGCTGCAGGAGGAAAAGGTCGGCCTTGTACTACAGGAATTGATTCCAGGATCAGACAGCGCCGGGGAAATCGTTCCTATTACACTTCTCCCAGCCCAAGGACTAAATGATGTGTGTGCCGGGAAGCCATGCGCTGAAACAGCCCTGGAGACCCGGACAATCTCCTGTAATGGGAAGGAATAATTATATGGCAGCTTTAGTCATGTAAAGGAAAGCACAATATTATCTGCTAGCGTCTAGGGCTGGATTCAGAATGAAGACTTAGGGACGCCCATATATGTAAGTCAGCACTGGATAGGTTCCTTCAACGGAACGCAGTCACTGACACTGCGTCCTGTACGGAAATCAGCTTCCGCAAGGACCACGGTACTAGATACGCATGGGGGGGGGAGGGCGCTGAGGCATTTACATTGTGCAGTAAGCGCTGGGTTTAGCCCTCACCTATCATTCTATATTCCGCTTGCACAGAGCTGCACACGTAATATTTATGGCAGGGTCAGGGCCAGATTAACAATGGGGCTAATAGGACTATAGTCCCAGGCCTCCATCATAAAATAGGCCCCCCCACACACTGCAGATCTCCAGGCCTCCCAGTGCAGTACATAAGGATACATATCGGCCCAGAGATTGACATTCTCCTTCAAAGCAGAGTATATACCGTAGGTCATTGAAAATGTTCAGCCCCAGGCCCATATGGACCTCAAACCGGCCCTGGGCAGGGTCCAGAACACGGATCCACCATCTGCACATAGGAGAGCAGGGGGCGTGTCCAATTCTTCTGCGTGCAGTAAAAATCCATATTTTAGCCTCCGTGACGTCGCATATAGGTTTAGCGCTGTGGACATGTAGATATGATTCACAGCGGGCCGATGTGCAGGAAAGTCCTTCCCTAGGCATTGGCCCGCTGGTGCAGATCTCCAGGTGTTGGCAGTAGGAGACTGGTCACAGAAACTCATCTGTCTCCTGCCACTGATACCTGCTTCTGAAGTGCTGGGGAAAGGATCAGCGCCAGGCCCCCCTCTCTCTCCAGGCCCGGCAGCCCCCCCCTCCCCCCTTCAGGTCTGGGTCTACCCCTAAATGTGTTACATGGATTTGTGCGGATACACTCTTTTATTTGCTGATTCGGTTCTATTTATAAAACTCTGGCATAAGACATTACATTGTAAATCGACCGTCACACATTTCATTTATCATAAAAGTGACATGTCACACAGGAGTGTTGTGATTCTGCATTTAGCTTGCTTAGTGGGAGGCATCAGGAGACTGAAATGAGTTATTTAAGTACCAGAGATGTCTTGATGGGACTTTACTGTCAACTTTCCAATGAAGATGTCATTCCTCAGGGAAGGCGGCAAAAAAAACAACTATTTATCTATGGTGTTTATTTTGTTCCATTCTTGGCATCTTAAAGGTAGATTTTTGTGGTATAGTTTGAAGAACTTTTGAAAAGTGTTTTTAAACTCAAACAAATTGAAATGCTTCTGAAATTGCGCTATTAAATGATCGTACGAAGAGCTGCTGACAGTCTATACCGTATACAATGAAGGAGACTGTGCAACACTTTCTTGTAACATTTAAGGCATGGGAGCTATCATTCTGTAGAGTTGTATTAAATCCTTGAATGCAGCAGAAATATATAGAGAACAAATCATCATCTTGCAATTTAAAGCATCAAAATTGCTATTACAGATTCATGGGATTGCACTACCATAGCAACCACAGTGACATGACATAACCTCCAACTGTACCTATTTAACAGGTTTAGAACTATTTTTCAATGGTCTGTACGGGCTAAAAGGGCTCTTGTACCTAATTCTGACCCAGCAGTTCCCTCCCCCCAATACTCGCCTTCCAGTTCTGCAGCATCTGATCACTATAACAGAGCTACAGGAACAGTCTCCTCCAATCTACTAAAGTAACAAGACCAGGGTTGCCGACTTTTAAAGGCTTCCCTCCAGGAGATCCCAGGAGAAAAGCCATAGATGCAGGCAGGGGGTGAGGCTTAACGGTGTGATTTATGCAAATTGCATCATTAAGCCCCACTCCTGACTATTTTTGGGGTTTCATAGGGATGGGGGTGGGGCTTGATGACGCAATTTGCATCCTCAAGTCCCTCCCTGTCTCTAGCAACACTAATAACCTAGTGTTGCCAGGCAGGGGGGCAGGACTTGAGGCCGTGGTTTCATGCGGGAGATTTGCCGGCTCTCCTGGGATACCGGGAGAACTGCACGAATTTCAGGAGTCTCCCGGACATTCCTGGAGATTAGGCAACTGGAGATGGACAAGACCCTCTCCTGTGAGTTCTTAGCTCATATGATAAGATATAAAATTAGATATTACACCTTATCATACAAGCAAATAAGAGAAGTTTAAAGCCACGCCCTTCCCAGGAACAGCCACACCCCTTTCACGGACACTCCCCCCAGGTATAAGAATCTCCCATTAAGAAATGTTGGAGGCTATGTCATGACACCTGGAGAAGTGAGCTGTGAGGTTTTGCAACTGTACTCTGGGCTTTGTCTTTATGAGGACATCCTCCTCCTTCCTTCTATGCTGACTATAGATTTAGATGTGGTTCTGTGTAGCAGATTGACTGTATTACGCAACTCTCTAGTTACATAAAAAACATTCCATGTGGGATTCCTGGCTTAAAATATAAATATACGCTAATGTATTTATAGGACATTTATGAAGGAAAGTTACAATTTGGTCTTTAATTTGCAATTCCGTGCTGAAAATGAAGCAAGTTCTTTGGTTTTGGACGGCGGGATGAGGAGAATACACAGGAGAGCGCGTGTGACTTGCTGAACAGATATTTGGATGAAATTACTGTAATACAGATGTGCTTATGCCAGTCCCGGCAGATCCAGGCAGACACATTATCCAACATTGCTGGGTAATTAACAATTTAAATCACTTTACATTCTAGGCACTTCTTATCATTGAAATTTTGCAGGAATGAAATGTTTTCGTAGTACGACATTATAATATTGTCTGCTTCAATTACAGCGCGAGGTAAATCAGGAGGCGGAATCCCAGCTGCTGAGATATTTCACAGAACCTCACATTGGGGACCCCTGGATAATACTCATACACCATTAAGCGGGTACAAAACGGGACGGATTCAGATATTCCTGCAGCGCACGTGATGAACTTGGGTGCCGAAATTGTGGGTGTGCACGCTATGGGGCCCCTGGATGTGATGCAGATTACGGGACTTTGCGTACGAGCACCGAACGACCCTGCGCCCTGTTGCTATGTAGCTAAATACCCATGGCATAGGCCGTATAGCCCCGCGGGTCAGGGGTCCCTAGGGGGCCCTGTGTCTATTCTGAACACTTTCACTTTTTTTTTTTTGCAAGCCTGGCGCCACTGGCCGGACTGCCACATCCAGGCACTATGTATGTGTTGCTATGGCAACACAGCGCTGTTTTCAGCGCATGTGTGAAGGGAAGGCTGGTCGCCTAGGGCCCTGCAAAACCTTGGCCCGTCTCTGCTAAATACGTTGCGCCACAGCATCACAGTCCACTGTTGTATAATGGGTTTAAATACGTTATAAATATTGCAATCACTTTAGTTACAATGGACCTGGTAGGTGCGTTGTAGGTGCATATATTTAGGAAAGGATCGGATAAACTGCGAAGGCGTAGTACCTTTCTTTACGCAAGCTACGTAGGATTTCGGCATGGAAATCCATTAGGCGCGGACTTCAAATCCCTGCTTAGTGAGATACGTACGGAGGGGCATGGCAGACCTCCGTAAGTAGGAAGTTACGTGAAAGTGGGCGGGGGCAGGCATTTAAATGGCCTAATATGGGCGCGATTAGGAAAGTACGCACGGACCTAAGCAACTTAAGCACAAATATACGCACGGAGACTTAAGGTTGCCCTATGGTGACGGAAGTCTGCTAAAGTCCGTAAGTACAGAGTCATGGGAGTTGGCAGAATGATGGAGACTTAGGAAAATGCCAGAGCAGAGACCTAACATAGGGACAGAGGTGTGAATAAGCCTGGCAGAGGCATCAACAAGAGCAGATTGCAGTGACTGATGCAGGATATAGTGGCTGGATTAGTCATCTGGTGGGATTCTATGTACAGAATTGGTGAATACTCTTCATGGCGTATATTCAGAGTACTGGACGTTTAACATATACGTCCGGTGTTTAGCGATTTTGTTTACTACATTTTTGTTTACGTAATCTATGTAGCTTTCTCTTACAAAGATTGCGTAAATGCGGTCTTTTAGCGTAAAATACCGGACGTATATGTTACTCTGAATACCAGCCTATGTCTGTGTAAACTAAAATGTATTTTGACAAACAAACACATATGTTCTGTTTCTCTTCATCAGCCTGTTCTCAAGCTTTCCTTTTTAGGGGAGCACCAGCTATGCACGAGGGAGTAACAACAAGTAAATACAGGTCCGCTATATGTTTATTTTTTACAGATTTCTGCAATAGTTTTGCAATACATTCGTTCAGACCCTAAGATGTTTAACTCATTTTCCCTCCGCCATCTGTTACCATACCAGGTTAAAAGACAGCTATGATTGCTCAGTGTTTCCCAACCCTGGTCCTCAGTAACCACTAACAGTGCATGATTTCCAGGTCTCCTTGCTGGAGCACAGGTGTGTTCATTACTGACTGACATATTTTAAAACTTCCATATTCATTATGCACCAGATTCATACTTAAGAAGGAGCTTGAAAATAAGGACCTGATTCACACTTAAGAATCTTCTTAAAATAAGAACTTAAAGTCACTCCTGGGCTAAACCATGTTGATTGCAGGGGGAATTAATCTAATTGTATTCTTTGCATGCAGGGATATATCTTTGAATTGCTTACTGCACACAGATACTGACCAGCTTTACTATCACACTGTTATTTAGACTTGGGATAGGAAACGTCACCTCTCAATTCCAATAATGTCTGCAAACAGAAATATGACTCCCCCTGCAATCACCATGGTTTAGCCCAGGAGTAACTTTCCTCTCTTAGGGCCTGATTCACAGAAGCTTCTGCTTCTTAAGTGTGTCTCTGGCCAAAATGACCTACTGTGCATGTGTAGTGGGTCATTAACACTATCTACGTAGCAGATCGGTACATAGATAGCGTAGGTGCTATCAGTCTGCATGCTGGCACACGCAGAAAGAGGCGGCGTTATGCCACCTCAGGGCATTTTTAGACAGAAGAGGGAGGGGGGGGGGCATTTAGATTAGCTGGGGAGGGCGGGAGGGAGGTGCAACGTCCGTACAGACATTGCACTGAGCTATAAGGTAGCCCTATGGCACTCGTATGTGCCAATGTGCCAATGTCTGAAGATGGCTTTCTTCATGACATTGGACATACTGGAAAAAGTAGTGCAAAAGACCATATGGTCAGAAGGTGCAGTCCTGGCAGATTGTTGTAATAAATCTTCAAGCTTCAAGGTAAGACATCTCCGAATAGCATCTTGTACTTCTTTCAGTCTGTAGCCCCTTTGAATAAAACGTTATCCCATTTCTTCTAAAATATAAGGTAGAAGATTGGGTTCTGAAGTAATTCTTGTGGCACGAATCAATTGCGAATAGGGGAGGCCAGTCTTTAGAGGATAAGGGTGAAAACTCCCTGCTAGAAGCAGCGCATTTCTGTCTGTGTCCTTTCTGTATAAGCTGGTCTTAAGCCCATCCGGGCTAGCTTGTATCAATCCATCGAGAAAATTAATATGAGTTAAACTACAGTTCATTGTAAATCTGATAGAAGAGTCAATATTGTTAAGTTTAGTTATAAAGTCCAGTAAAAGTTCATGAATTCCCATCCAAATAAAAAATAAATCATCAATAAATCTTACAAAGAAAAAAATGAACTTAGAAAAAAATGGATCATTGAGCAAATACTATTTTTCATATTGGTACATGTATAAATTTGTGTAGGCAGGGGCCATGTTTGACCCCATCGCCGTACCACACAACTGCAAAAAAAATGATTTTGAAAAAGAAAATAATTTTTGGTGAGAACAAACTGCATCAATTGTAACAAAAAATCTAATGGAGGACCATCATATAGTGTGGAAGCTTCCAATGACATCTTAACGGCCTCCAATCCTGCTGTATGACTAATATTCGTGTACAAACTGGTGACATCTAATGTCACCAGATAATATGGCACACTAGGTAAAGATACATCATTTAGACATTTAAAAAAATCTGAAGTATCACGAATGTAACTGGGTATGCTCTGAACAGTAGTTTGCAAAAAATAATCAATATATTGAGATAGCGTCTGGCATAAAGACCCTCTGGAAGAAATTATTGGACGTCCAGACTGGTTAATTAAGGTTTTGTGCACTTTCGGCAAGATATATATGATAGGTATAAAAACAGAATGGAAGTTGCTCAATCAATTTATAAGTATATGCCAAACAGGTGCGTGAAATGCAGGGGGTTAATCTGCTTGCCACAGAAACAAAAGGAAAGAAAAGCCCCAGCACACTGCCATAAACCAGTAACAAACTCTACTGTTCTATCTGTAAAATAAAACACAGAAATGTTCGTTACACATATTTGATCAAATATGGGATAAGCCACCAGCCACCGTCAAGGCCTTTCTGCATATGGTGGTCCTAACTCTAAAATTGAAAATTTATGATAGGTATCTATGGATGGGCTTGTTTTAAAAACCTAACTGTTTGAGTAGAGACCCAACTATTATGCACATCTATATCCAAAAATGCATCAATCTTTTTTTTATACTGAAAAGTAGGGTCATACGGCAAAGGCATATAACAATCAGAATCAGAGAGCTGGCACACAATCTCTTGAATGTACATATCTTTGTCCAAGACCACCACCAAACCACCCTTATCAGCTGGGGGTATCACTATAGATGAATTATTATTCAAAGATTTAATAGCTTGCTGTTCTTGTCCAGTCAAATTCTACCACTCGTCCATTCAGCTAAAGTATCACGTCTGACTAGCCTAATGAATGTTTCTAAAGAGGCATTAGTCGAAGGTGGTTCAATGGTAGATTTTGTTTTGAACACGTGCAGGTTTATCAATGGTATTACCCATAAAAACAATCTTTTAGTCTCAACTGTCTACGAAATCTATATAAATCTAACTAAAGATCAAAAGGTTTAGGCCGATAAGTTTGTACAAAAGAAAGTCCTTTGCTCAATACCTGTAACTCAATATCAGATAGCATGTATTTTGAAAGATTGTAAACAACTGCTTCCTGTGGACTCCCTGGCTGGATCTCATTATTTGCACTTTTTTGGCCTTTGTTGTGTGGTCTCACATGGTGAAACCATATTACCATTCAATAAACATTTGATATTTTTGATATGAATACAGTGTGCTGACTTATGGGGGTTCCGTATCCTCTTGCTCATTAT
>WWET01000085.1:24460-35084 GCA_011038615.1 Limnodynastes dumerilii | reverse complement strand
TATGGGCCAGAAGAAAGATCATGGGTGCCAGACAAGGATCTGCATGCCAACAAATTAAAAAAGATCTTTCATCGGAAGTTTCCCAATAAACCCGGTAAAGGGGTATCATAACCCCTCGTTTAGGGGGGGGTACTGTTATACTGTGTGCGGCTGCAGCCGCGTCCCGTCCCCGCTGCCCGTCTTACCTGCTATGCTTGACGCGTGCAGGGGAATCCCCAGCCGACAGGCTCCCTCGTTACAGCGTCCCTGGTTACTCACCTCAGCGCGGCTTCCCTGTTAGCGCGCGCTCTGCTCCAGGCACCTTGCTTTATGCCTATTGGGGGATTGCCTTGCGGGGAGGGCTCTGTTTCCTGCAGCCTATCAGGGGTTTCCTTAGCAGTTAAAAGGGTTTCCCTGTCCTCAGGTTGGCGCCGGTTATAGCGTCTGTTGGTCAGCCTGTGATCTGCCTTATCTTTCATTTGCCTTTGCCTTGTGCTCTGTGCCTCTTTCTTGAGTGTCCCATTTATTACCTATAGTTTTCCTTATCCAGTATTTCCCTCTGTGTTACCGCTCCAATACTCTCTCCCTCCTTGGTGTCTCCCTCCATCCCTGACATTCCTATCCATTCCTGAGTAAGTGTATCTGTTCCCTTCGGGGAGTCCCCACTTCTTGTATGCCTGACGTACGTATGCCCCTATCTGTCTAGTTAGTCTAGTCCTGGTCCTGTCCGTTTATTCCCGGTACGTTAAAGTCTCGTTCTTTGGTCTTCGTAGTCCGTCGCCGGTCAGTCGCTTCTGACCCGCCTACTTCCCACTGTTGCTTTCCGTTTCCCACTATCTCCAATCTATCCATTCCTACTCTCACTCAGCTCCTCTCCCGAGTAATATCTCCAGGGGGGTGCCCTTGACGGGCTCCTACCAGCTCCAGTCTATCCCCACCACTAGGGGCTCTAGCGAATACTCGGTCCGAAATCAGGTGGTGTCCTCTTGGGGAATTACTCGCTCTTCCTCTCCCGTGCAAGTCACTCTGGTCCCTCCACGGGTAAAACCAGAGTACTGCAACCAATCTAACTTCCGCTTACGGTCACCCCGGTCCATGGTCCTGGTAATCCCGGGGTACCGTAACAGTACCTAGCAACGGAGGGCGGGTTGGGAGCTGGAAGAGTGAATTTGGTGCGGATCTGCCCGCTCCTAACTCACTCATAAGTGTGAATCCGGTCCTTCATTTCAAGCTCCTTCTGTGCAGAGGCCTGGAAAACATGGTCTGTTACTGGTCCCTGAGGACCAGGGCTGGGAAACACTGCTCTAAACAATGATCTAAGTAGTACTACACACCCTCCAACATGACCCATTCCATTAGGTCCATTAGGTACAAAATACTCTGGTTCTCAGTTTCTGTCAGTTACTATGGTAACCACCTTTGTCGAACAGGCAAATAATTTTTTAAACATCAGTTAAGTCATTTCACCAGGTGTGTGACAGTTGGAAGCTCAGGAGCGGAGTATATTGTACCTAATGGAACGGGTCATGTTGGAGGGTCTGTTACTAGTTGACTAGTTAATGTTTGCAAATCTTTGTGCCTTTAAAAGAAGAGAAAGAGAGAGAGAGAGAGAGAGAGAGAGAGAGAGAGAGGAAATAAAAATATTGCAGAAGACTTACCAGCCACCAATACTTTAGCCGTCGTACTAATAATTGCCCCAACACCATCCAAAGATGCTTCACACTGATAAGAGCCCTCGTCTGGCCGATGGTGCCTCGAATGAACCACCGTCTGTATAACGAGAGAGCCGTTGGCCAACTGTTGCCTTCGGTCGTCTATGGCTAGGTTCAGGTACACTCCGTCCTTTTTCCACTTGATGGCTGGAGACCCTCGATCTGAGGCCGCCGAGCAGTTTAGGACCACGGAACTCCCACGCATGGTGACCACATCTACTGGCTCCGAGATGAACCACAGTGAGGTGAACGTTTTACCTTGTGGACCTAGAAGAGGAACAAAAAAATGTAGTGTGAATAATGGATCAATCCCATGAGAGTAACGTGGCACGTGTCAGCCACCAGTTAAAAGGAAAATAATACAATATTATCAATAATAAAGGACCAGTATACCTGTAATGAGAATGAAGTTAGAAATACTACTTCCAAGGTTAAAAAAAACAAATCGAACAAATTGATCCAGACTTTATAGCCCATTCCGTATATTAGCCTCCGTGATGCAATTTGCTATTTTAGCAGTGCCCTGCCCTGGCATTCCTACGTGTGGAAGGCATTTCCGTGTTCTGGGACATACCCTAAGTATTCTGCACGCAATGCTGTGCGTGTGACATACAGGATTGTACATAAGGACTTAGCTAAATCGTTACTGTACGATTACCGTACCTATTCCCACCCACCATGCATATCTTGTACACATGGTGAGCGGGACTGTCCCGCTTGTGGAAAGTGAATTCCACATTGGAACCCAGCAGCCCAATGCTGCAATCCGTTCAGAATTCTTGGATCAGTTCACAGCTGACACGTCCAACCTGTCAACCTTCTTATTGTCCTTCTTAAACCCCCTGCCCCCCCCTCATTACATGGTACCACTGCCCATTCCCAACTGCCCTAACTCTTTAGTTCTAAACCACCCAACTCCCTCAAATAACAGCTCTAGCCACAGCTACCCTTCTGATTGACACCACAACCTCTCCATTCTGTATTACTTGCCTAACCGGCCCACTGCAGCGAAGATGGTTGACCATAAGCCTTCATTTGAACATATCCCAATCCTAATAAGAGTCCAACCATCCTCTTATCTCTTCCCCTTCTCTTTGCTTTTTACCCGTTCCTGTTCCTGCCTCAGAACTTCTGAGTTGTCCAACCTTCTCCTTTACTAAAATTCAGCCCTAAGCAGTCATCACTTTCTAAACTATAAAAATAACTTTTTTAATTTCTCAATTCAGTCCACAAGAACCTTAATCTGAGTTGACAAAAGTCATTTTTAACAATGAGTCATTTTTTTCTTCCATGTCAAGTAAGGAGAAAATGAGAGATGACAAAAAAAAAACCATGTCAGTTTTTGACAATATAATATGTGACATAGCATTCCACACACCTATAGCTTCCGCTTTAGAATGATAGAACTTTAAGTACCAAAATTACTGGATTATTTTGTTCACTGGAAAAAACTATTAGTGTTTGCACTTTCTGAGGCATTAGACCAGTGGTTCCCAAACTTTCTCAGTTCGAGGCACTCTTAGGGTCTCCATATTTTTTTTTCAAGGCTCCCCTAAGACAAAAATACAATAGAATACAATAGGAAATAGAAACATTCCGAGGCACCCCGGTGAGAGCGTTGCTGCACCCCTGGGAGCCGCGGCACACAGTTTGGGAATCGCTGCAATAGACAATTACAAACATAGGGCCAGATCCAGAACAACGATTGTGAGCGAATTTACACGTGGCAGAGACGAAAAACGCTCTTTGGTAAGTACTGCGCATGCGCACCATAGAAAATACGCTCCGTAACGTAGCGTAAATGTGAACGTATTGCCCATTCACATATGTGCCACGTAAATTATTATGTGTGGGCTCGCCAATTTCCCATGAGTCAAAAATACGTCTGAAATACGCTATGTAGGCGGGGGTTTGTATTTAAAGTGTACAGTATGGGCGTGCTTAGCTGCGTAAATACGTGTTGCTCATACGTACGTGAGCGGATGACATCGGTTACGTTGGCAAAAGTTAAGGTAGGGTTTGGAAAGCGGATCTCGGACAAAATACGTACGTTCAAGGGGTGTGCCTAGGGGAGTGTATAGAAGGTACGCACACGAAAATACGCTATGCGAGGAAACGTAATGGGAACGTAGGTCTGGATCTGGGCCATAGTGTATAGGGATATAGGGAGCATTTGTTGAGTTGTGCATTAGTCGAAGTGGCTTATTGTACCTATAATTATAAACATCCATCAAAAATGTCCACATCTTTGTCTATATATAAGCATGTTATACTATGAATTGTGTGTGCTTTGTTTCTAAGCCTTTTGTTTTATTTCTAAGTATTTGAACATTGGCTAACGTATAACCATTGGCTACACAGAGAAGGGGCCGCCATTTTGCAGGCTGAACCAAAATTCAAGTACATAGCATGCTCCAGAGGCCAAGGATGCCATAGATGGGAGATTGTGATAGCACTATCAAGTTGTTGCACCAAAGGGGTGTGTCCTGTGAATAGCTCCACCCATGGGTGTGTCTATCAATAGCAGTGGCAGCATCAGTATTTATTGACTGTTACAGTGTTCAATGTTATTGTGCAGACTGTGAATAGGATCCCCTGACTTCTTCATCTTTATAGAACAGATAAAAGTGGGTGACACTGCAGCTGATTAACAAGAGACCAAAATGTATTTTTCATTTCTGTCTCCATTATTGGAGTCATGTTGTCTTAGATAACTGCCAGCTTTGACTACATTCAGTCCTCCATGAAAATGGCCGCCCCCATAGGCCTCAATGCAGGCTACTAGGACACGATTTCCAAATCTTGCCATCACATCGCAATGACTTCTGGAATTTAATCACCATCAGGGATACGGCCAACACTTCAGGAAGTCAGGCAGATCACCTGATCTCCCTGATATTTTAGGAGAGATGGTTATTATGCTTGAGGCTTGTAACCGAACTGAGGATGGAAGATACAAAATGGCCGCCTCTATTGTGGGGACACTTTGCCACACAACACCAAGGGAGTTAGAACTTTGTTTTTAAAACCTTTCACTTTATTTTCTACATTCTTCCGTTAATATATGTTAATATTAATTTCTACCAGTCTAAAATCAGCATAATGTGAAATGTTATGCTTAGCCTAATATAATTTCCATTATAACTGAGCAAATCTTGCAGACAGGAAGGTCCACTGAAGCAGTCAATGTTGTTATAATCACGTTCACAGCTTCTTCTTAACATATTGCAGCCAAAGGAAGTCCATAAACATGTGTAATTGCTTTCCCGAGCTCCTTTAAATACAGCAACGGAACATTATTCCCGTACATTTTATGCATTACAACAGCGCTGTTTGTTTCATATACAGGACACCTGCTTCCTAGGAGGCTATTTAGTAATGTAATAAACTAATTTGTACTTTAGACTAACACTTTAATCTTCTTTCTGTTGCCAGCGTTCACAACCAAGAGAACACTTTTAACATTTGCATGTATTAGCATAATGGCATAATAATTAAACAGCGCTTTTTAAGGGACAATGAAAGTACTTCAATCAATCTTAATCATTCACAGCGGGGAATTAAAAAAAAAAAAAAAAAGACAGCAGCCTGTACTTATAGGGGGAAAATCTTAATAGACACAAACACGTCCACCTTTCCCGTATGTGCGTGATTTCTACCTATCATCAGGGCACAGAAAGCCTGGAATTACAAATAGACAAATAAATAAATATCAATTATCTCAGAGAGATGCGGCGACAATACAGTCAGTGCTGCGCTAGGAGCCTATTACCACGTAGGAATGCTCTTTTATTTGGTCTCGTCGCACAGCCAAGTTCTCCATTGAAAAAACATCCGAGGTTTACGAGACGTAGTAAAAGCAGCAATCCTGCGCAAGAATCCTAAACGTGCGTTCTAATTCTCCTGTTAATCCATTTTTTAATCCTACTGGAGAAAAATAAAAAAATAAAAAAAACTATTTTTTTCTTCAAAGTGAATGTCTTCCGTTTAAGGCCGCTTGCAAATGTTTACGCTTTGATGGGCAGGGACAGTCGAGATTATTGTCTCGGGTCCTGAGCTGCTGGGGCCCGAAATCATAAACGGGCCATTCCGCTGGGAACAATTTCTCCGCGCAAAGGCCAGTTGTTAACAAAGGTCCGCAGAACCCCACCCCCTGTGACATCACCGACATCATCACATAGGAGCTCAGATGAGTAACGGTGTGTCCTCCCCCTCTCCTCTCTCCGCGGGCCCACAACTCCAATCCCAACAGTCCTCCCCCCCATGGCCAGAACAGAGGACCGGATCCAGATTTAATATCTGAACACCCTCCAGATGTTACGCTAGGATTACTATAGAACTTTGTTCCGTCCGAGCCCATCTGCGTGCAAATGGACTGTGCTTCCCTTCCGCCTGCTAAAGCGGGCGGGGGGAAGCATGTAAAGTGTACAGTGTGGGAGGGGGCTCCCACACTGTAGCGGATCAGCGATCGTACGGACCGCTGATCCTCCCGTCGCATTTAAGGCAGGCTTATGGCAGCGTAAGCCCGCACGACAGAGGGGAGTGACAGGGGGTGTGCACTCCCCTCTGTCTCGTGTAATTTCAGACCCCCGCGCGCACGGAAAGCATGCGGGGGGTCTGGATCCGGTCCAGAGTTTGGATGGGACAGGGGGTGGAGCTTATTTGACCATTTTTTCCATATTGTAGCAGTCCTTCCAATGTAGTTACACCATTAAACGTTATGGAAACATAGGTCAGGATCTGGGCCTACATTCTCAAGAGCCTTAGTTCTGCCACCAGAATGGCTGTCTCCATCGTATACAGGTGACTGGTTGTCCTTGTACATGACATTAAGGGCAGGTGCAGTTTTATGATATATGTTTTGTGTCTGGGATGAAAATATATTAATGGCTGGTCAGACCTAGGGATCCTTAATGGAGATATTTCAACATTCCGCATGGACTGAGTTCTCTTATAAAATGATGCTGGTGATTAATCAACTGATCAAATAAAAAATATGTCCAATTGAACCCTAAAATGTGTATTTGGTTTGACATCTGAAGCATCTGAAATGAAACTATAAATAGTTCAGTTATTGAATTATTATCTTTATTGATAAAATGCTGAATGGAGAATTTGTCAGCATTGTCCCTGTCCCCGATCTCAATGAATTGTAGATCTTCTCACCCCCTGGCTATCTCTAAAGTGAGAGCAGAAAATGAATAAAACCCAGTGGATAAGCGAAAAAACAACCATATCGCTATTTATTTTTCCTGCAGTTTCCAAAAAGATGCAAAAGAAAAAAAAAACAAGAACAAAAAAAAAAACCACACAAAACAAAACACAATAAATGTAAATACTGGACCTGATTCATAGTTAAGAAAATGCTGCTTTTTAGGGGCCGTATTCAGAGATCTGATTGTTAAAAGTACGCAAATATACGCACGGCCGGTGAAAGGCAACCCCCATCACACGGACAGGTTTACCGTGACTTACGAGTGCCTCGACCACACTTATCTTTAAGTGTGTATTTCCGTGCGTATAATAACTCCGTACGTGCGTATCTAACTAACCACGCCCTCAAATGGTCATTTAAATGCCCCCCCCCCCACCCACCCACTTACACGGATCTTTCTTAAAAACACACTCCTCCGTACGGATGTTCACACGTGCGATTCACAAGTCCGTGCCTAATGGATTTCCATGCGTAAAATCAATGTAGATTGTGTAAATGAAGTTACTATGCATGCGCAGTTCATCGGATCGTTAAAATACGCACAGAATTTGCCAGCTAAAACGGATCTCTGAATACGGCCCTAGGTGTGTATATTTTGGAAGGGATGTACCATGCAGGCGTAGTAACTTAATATACGCAAGCTACGTGTGACGGCTCTGAATCACCATTACCAACCTATTTCTTCTAGGTTCGTAGTGACTTAAAAAGGAAGCAACAGAAGCAACCAGGGACAAAGGGAGAATGGAGAGGAGGAGCAGGCAGGAGCAGGTGGGGATAATCACACACAGGAGCCAGGAGAAACACTAACAGAGGAGAAGGGAGTTGAAACACAGCAGGGTAACTGGAGAGGAGAGAGCAGGAATCAAGCACAGCACAGGTCAAGGACACGATACTGGTGGCAGGGCAGCAGGACGCTATAACCGGCGGGGTTGGCGTGCCCCTGTTTGTCTACTTACAGGAAGGCTGTCCAATCAGAGGAGGACAGCACAGGATCAACCTCCCTGTCCTTATTGGAGCATAAAAACCACCGTAAAAGCTTAGATAATGTGCATGGCAGCGCCTGGGTGACAGAAGGCGCCTGACCACTGCCACCAATGAGACCACGAGCCTCAACGCCGGCAGCTAACAAGCCGTGGTAATAACAATGGCCAAGGGTATATTTTTTTCTATTATTGCGGCTACTCTTGCTCTGAATCAGTCCCTAAATGGACAAAAACTATGTGAGACGCATAGATAAACGTCCACTTTATTAAAAGCAGCGGCTTCCATGGCGTCTATGGATCATGCCGTATTTAAGTGCGTAACGCCCCAGTAGGTAATCATTTATTGAAACCGGGATATAAAACTGCAACACAACTCGACTGTAAATTTAAATGTTGGGAAATAACAAGTAACGAACTGGGCTATGATTTAATAAGCAGCGCGGCCAATAAAAAATTGCAAGCCTCACACTATTTTAATATGTGGCTACTTTTAGGTCTAACTATCATTTCTGCGAGTAACGTAATGGCTGGAGCTGTCTAAATAATATACAGCCCCTCGGTGCGTTCTGAGAGAGGAGAGAGACGGGTGGAAGGCAGAAGGCTGAAGCTGTTAAGTGTGCCCTCCGAGGCATAACAAAGAGGAGAGATTAGCAGCCAGTTACTACCGGAGATCTGTGCCTTATTATCATTTTATTTATGTTTATATAAACAGTAAATTTCTCAACCCCGAACAAGAAGCTCAGAATGCTGGAAAGCAACGAATGCAAAAAAAATCCCCTAAGTCATTAGTGTCAGTGTAAATTTACTTGAGGCAAAATCTATCCAGACTTGGAGTCTGATCCAGGCACAAGGAAAGGCAAACTTTATATTCTGGAAGAGCCCATTCCACCAGGTACACAAGACTCCGCTCCTGGGCTTCCAACTGTCACTCATTTAAGGCATTAACTGATGTTTGAAAAATGTTTTTTTCTCTTCAACAAAGGTGGTTACCATAGTAACTGACAGTTGGAATGTCAGGAACAGAATGTTTGGCATCTAGTGGAATGGGTCATGTTGGAGGGTCTACTCTGGCATAGTGGTTGGCATTGACCATAAGCATAGCCCTATCTAAGTGGCATTTTGCAAGTAAATCCCTATGGTTCCATCAACCTCTACTGTAATCCTTGGAGCTGCTAGGGATGGGCGGGACTTCATGATGCCATCAAATCCTACCCACCCACCCCCTGAAACACTAGGGATTACAGGAGTTATTGACAGGGGGCTGGGCTTAATGGCGCGATTCGCCTTCGTGTAAACTAATGTCATAGCAAGCTCTATCTATACAGCTCTGGCTAAATACAGGCTAGCCTCCATCACATGTTTCTCGCAGCCAATCACAGTGAAGGTGTGGAGCCAATAAATAAGAGTTACAGAGGTGGAACTCTATCCAATCAGAGTAAAGGGGTGTGAGTCTCTTTAATCACAACTAACACAGTTTATATGGTGCTAAATATTGGTTCTCTTTTTTCCAAGATTAAACTTAAAGTTTAATAACTTTCAAAACAACAAACTTTACTATTTGAAATTCCCAAGAAAAATAAATACAATTGCAAGAGCTCTAAAGAACACCATAATGTAGAACATTTAGACACACAGCAGCTTAGAAATGATAGGAAAAAAAATTGATGCCTATGTCTCGAAAAACAAACATAATCGTGTATCAAATACAGCTCCGTACCGCAATGAACAACCAAACTCACAATAAATACACTATGCGCCATTCTAGATGTCTGATCCTGAAACAATGACGAAATACTAATCGTTTCAAGACCTTAAAAACAAACATTATTCTGCTTAAAAAGTAGATATTCCAATTTCTATTGCACGTTAGTCGGTGTAATTTCTCTAGAAAACCAAATATTAGGATGCGGGCTGTATTTTATTTATGTCTTTCATTAAGAGCAGAATTTTTGGAATATGTAACAAATATCACAAATATGTCAGCTCCGAAAATAGATGGCAAGACTAAGGCTAGGAAATCGCGCAGAATCAATAACCGTCGCGGCTTTGTCTTAAGTCAATCTAAAAGAAATGGTTATGCCAAGTTCATTTTTAATGATTGAATACTGATTGGCATCATATGTCATATTAACGTCCAAGCGGACACAAAGGGACGGAGTATAATCATGTTTGATAGCTTAAATATAACCCGATGACACCGCTCCTTCCAGTGAGCAGGCGAATATGATACTAGGAATCGTCCTGGTTTTAATACATTTATTATCGAGTCTACACTTGAGGATTATTAACGCTTCTTTGCTGAATCTAAATCTCTCCCACGTATTATGTTAATACACTGTTGCTTGAAACGGATTTACATTCAGATGTGGGATTCGCTTATTATTATGAGAATTTTTCTTATTTTTATGTGAAGACTTATACACACAGATGCTGCGTAAATGGATAAAACTCAGGAAAAATCAAGCCTGCCTTAGATGTGTATTAGGGACGCGCTCTCAAAATGTAAAACAGGAGTGCATCCATTTACATTTTAGATGACAGCGTGGGGGGGGGCAAACAATGGACCGGGTCCGGGCTTCCGAAAAATGTGCATTTTACGATTGCCAGATTTGGAAAAAGACGTTTGTATTTTGCGAGGCACGTGCGCAAGAATTACAGTACCAATTTGCATCCTCTGAATACAGACATCGTGATGTTTCTGTAATGATTCGATTGGCGAGGCGAGACGGGACGGC